>VWZX01001133.1:109644-379035 GCA_013399015.1 Galbula dea | reverse complement strand
ATGCTCAGCGGGGGTTAATCCAAGCCCCCCTTCCTTCTCTCCAAACCTCAACACCTGGAGGCATCCCTCCACAGCTACCTCTCCCTGACAGAGGTGAGGGGCTCAAAGGCAACCTCCTGTCATCCTGTGGGTGAATTAGCTCAAACTCCACCACCCTCCATCGTCCTGTGGATGATTTAGCTCAAACACAACCACCCTCCATCGTCCTGTGGATGATTTATCTCAAACACAACCACCCTCCATCGTACTGTGGGTGAATTAATGATGAAAGAGAGGGAGGGAAGGAAAAGCCACCCCAGGACATGGGCCCTCAGAGTCACCCCAGGCACTCGCTAAATAAACCTCTAGCTCTGGCTTGCTGAGAGGGCTGGCAGTAGCCGTAGGTGGCCAGCAGTACATTCCTCCCTGCATCCTTGTTTGTCTTTGGGTAGGCTTTCAGCAGCTGGTGTTTCAACAGCCAACGAACTAGAAACACGGCAGGCATCCTTTCTTTCCTTAAAGTCCACAGGAAAATAAACTACCATCTTTATTTCCTCCTAAGCCCCCTTCTCTCCTCCCCTCCAAGCGGTCCCATTTAGGGGCAGGCTTACATTTGCATACAACATATAATGAAGACTCTGGAGCCAACTGACTACCTCCCTCCCTCCCAGTGCATCAGCCCTTCCTTTTGCTGTGTCTGCCTGGGGAAACATGACGCCAGGCTCCCCTCTCCTCCTCCTCCTGAAACCATCACAGCAAGGAGCCAGTAAAAGGAAAATAGGCCCTGCCAGGTCCATGCTAATCAAAACAGGACAAATAAACTCTGACACTCAACAACTCCCCAAGTGCCCACAGCCCTGGGTGGAGACTACTGATTAGTTATGAATATGGCAGGCCACAGGGAACAAGCTTCTGGGGGTCCCGAGTCACCTCAGCCACGTGTGAGCAGTTTCAGGTTGAAGCATTGTGCTTTATCTAAGATCAAGTGTGTTCTAAAGATTAAAATAGCACCCCTAACCTTAAGTTGTGGTGCTCTCACCAAACCAAGTGCTTTTGCCAAGTTTACCAGGACTCAGAGGTGATATTTTATCCAACTCACTATTCATTTTTTGTGCTTCAATGGGAGAAAATGACAGAGGGAAGACTTGGGCACCCCAAGTTTCACCCTGTCATGTCACAGCCCAAAATCTGTTAGCAGTTGGACGACTCTTCTTCCAGAGGAAAAACATTTTCAAGAAGGGTAAAGAACAAAACAAGCAGCCACAAAAGAATTCTGAGTGGGGTTGAGACAAAACATGCCAATGGTGCTACATGCCACTACTCCCCTATTAAATTTAGGGTCAGCAAATATATAAGACAATTCTCAGCCTTGCTAGAAAGTAACAGAATACCCAGTATCATGTGAAACACAAGTGGCAAAACTGTTTTTAACCCTTTCTGCCAGCTTTTTGACTGATATATCCAAACCCAAGAAACAAACCCCAAAACACACCTCTGCTCCAGACACAAATATCACTCATCTAGCAAGGATTAAGTCACACTCCAACTACTCCTTTGAAAATTGCTATTTGCAAAGGGCATACTTACAAAAACATTGTATATGGCTTTTTTTTTTTAACTCCACAGGCACTTTGCAGAAGTCTGCAGTGAGACTGAGAGAAATGGACAGAAAATATGTTGCTGTTGAAGTCAGCTGATCAATAAGAGTAATTAATCAGTTAGCGAGATGGGAAAAGAGCAATCCCGTCTCCTGGGCTGGAAAGTCAGGATAGAACCAGAACAGCCACCAGGACAGTGATAAAAATCATCATCCTGAGACAAATGGATGGTATTTTTATTTTGTTTAGGCTGATTCACATAGAGAAATGTGCTTTGTACAGCAAAGCTAAAAGGAAAACAGTAGCTGCAGTAAAAGGAAATGGCCCAAGAGTGACTTTTCTTTACAATTGCCAAGAGACGGGCTATTATTGACCATATGTGCCACAATCGCCCTCCTTATCATGGGTTGGCCATCGTGTCCATTGGGAGCTGTTAATGAACTGGGTAATTGAGCTGCTGACATGTGTTACCAAAACAAAACAATAGGAAGAAGAGACAAATGAACATTTTATTTGCCAATCGGAGTAGGTTCCGCTTTTCAGAGAGCTGTGCCTAAGTAAGTGGCTGAATACATAAACCAGTGCATTGAAGGCAAGCAGATGCATGCACAATAATGGTTAACTGACAGCCTATGGCCCCATCTGTGCTTAACATTTTGTTAAAGAAATTACTTGACTTGCTAAAGAGACAAATCATACAGCTGCCCCCAGTGCTGCTGCAGTGCAGGAGATAAATCACGAGCTCAACTGTTCCATGCTCAAAATGACAATGCATATTACCAGTTAGGCAGGGACGTTTTGTCAGCACAGCTTGACGTAGTTATAACTGACAAAAAATTGTGACAGCTCAGAGCTACCCAATGATTCCAGCTTCCAGGAGAAGGACACCACTGAAAACAATTTCACTGGGTGAACAATAGGGAATTCACAGGCTTTGCTCTTTTAAAATATATATTTTTTTTGAATGATGAAATAATATAGAAGGTGGCAGTGGGGGGAGAGTGGCCAGAGTCTAAGTGTTCTGCACCATTAATCTGCTAGCATGTACTTCATTCAAAACCACCCAGCATCAAAAAGGAACACATTCCATTTGAAATATCAAAGACTTCATAGCCAGCACACAGAATAAATGACTAATTCTCCACTGTGCATGAAAGGCGAAAGAATTTCCAGAGTGAAAGGAATGGAAGAGGAAGCTGCCAATACCACTACCAAAATCTCTTCTTATCCCCCCACCTCCTCTTCTAGAAAAGAGATTTGGTTTGTGATACAACATGAAAGTACTTAACAGCTTTGCACGTGGTGCTTGATCCCACTCCCAAGAGTCACTGCTGTAAATCTGTGCTGGGAATTATCAACATTATTGTTCTTATTTTACACTGAAAAGTAAATGTAAAGCAACTGCAGTTAGCACTGGGATCCTATTGTACGGGTAAGTACACATACACCTGAGTGTGTAAGCCCAGGAAACCTACCCAAGGCAGGGCAGAAACACAAAGCCCACTCCTCCCAACTTAGTCACACAAGTCACCCACATCTACCCAGACAGCTGCACTACCTGAAAAACAAACAAACAAACAAAAAAACCTCCCAAAATCCAGAGAAAACCCACCCCCACCAGCCAACCACAACCCAAAATCATGCAATTTGGTAAAACTCATGGGAGCTCTCCCTGTGGTTTCAGAGGCTGGTGCCCACCTCAGGGTTAGCTCAAATTTCAGGACTAAATAAAAATGGAACTGCTAGACATTTCTCCCTGAGGACAAACCCCACAGAATCCATGCGGTTTCTGTCCACTGACCCCTAAGGACTACTCTGCTGTTTCTACTTGTGTAAGAGCCAAGCTGGATCTAGGCAAGCTTAAGCCTGTGTCCAACCTCTCCTATCATTCCCATCAGATCCAGGGAAGGAGTTGAGTGAGAAGGAGCTGACACTGTGATAACCCTGGCCATGAGAAAGTGCTCCCGCACAAACCCATACAACCACACCATCACTGGACTCTGAGTCACCCCAGACTGGATCATCTCTCTGAATGCAGCCCATTGAGAGGAGGACTCTGAGAAGCACCAAGAGCAGTCACAAGCATGTCCAGTTGAGGTTCATTGGCAGCTCACGAGTGCCCACCCCTAGGAACTTTTCCATCCCTTCCCAGCATGGGAAAGCTGCCAACAAGTATTAGTGGCCAGAAAGGACCTGGGGGTGCTGGTCAAAAAAACAACAACTTTGCCTCCTAAATTTAGAAACAGGTGAAGGAAACTAAATATTCAAATCTGGATGAAGTTTGCTTTTAACAGCCTTTAGGAGGTTGATATTTTAGGTGATAGTTTGATATAGAAGACAGGGACCTCAGAAGAAAGCTAAATCTCTCTTGTAGAAATCCTAGAGTATACTAAGGAAGGGTTGACATCATGTCCTCAGAATGGCATCAGCTGATGGAAGAGCTGTTGGGTAACCAATTACAACTGAAAACATTGAGCATCCTGGGAGATGGAATTTGTCAACAGAGAAATTAATAAAGTAGATGCAGGAGTCTCTGGATAAAAAATGAGAAGGTAGTAGCAAGTTAAAGCACTGCAAATAAGTGAGCTGTCAGCAATCTCTCACTGGCTTGGCAGTGAGGAGGCTTCCAAAGAAAAAGCTAATCAATAAATTATATTTGCCTCAATCCTTTGCAACAATAACATGGAAAAAGAAACTCCTGAAGTTCCACAAGCTGATCAAGCTGGGCGCACCAAGAGAGGAAAAGCTTACAGGGATTTTCCAAGCCAGCTCTGCACTACTTCACTAGGTTTAACCAACCCATGGCATCACTAAAACATTCGTAAAGAAAAAACTGTACAGGCACCTGAGGTAAAACATTTTGCATGTTTTAATATGTTTCCTCTTTTATCCAAGTCTAGCACCTGAATTCATACCATCCTTGATACAAAACAAACACAGAGCAAGCTGTTGTCAATAGCTCTGTCTCAGTGTCAACAGGACAGCCCTTAAAGTCTCCAAGGGAAATCAAAGCTACCATCTCCTCTGCAAACTGAAGCTGCAGCCAGACCCCCCCTCAAACTACAGAAGGAAAAGCAAGGCATTTTCTACATTAAGCAAACATTGAAATAACTGGAATATGGGTAAAGAAAAAAAAAAGAGTTCCATGCACACACACACAGTGAACAAATCCCAACATCAGCCAATCCCAGAGCAGTCAGAAGGGAGTGATATGCCATGCTGGGCTGCAGCACCTTTACAGCACTTGTCCAGCTGGGTGTTACTCTTGATCCATTCTCTACATCATGGATATATCTAACTCCCACACATTTACTCTCATTTCCTGCTTCTTGACAGGTGCTGATAAATGGTCCTGAAAACCTCCAGGAAGTGATTGCTGGTGAATGCTCAGTAGAAGAGATATCAGAAATGATTTGGCTAAAACAGACACATATTGTCTGCTTAAAACCTCTGCAGACATTAATAATAAATTTATAATTGAATTATTAGCAACTCCTAAAAGAGTTCTGCACCAAACTGAGTGAGAAACACACACTATCCTCAACTTACACATCCTTGCCACAGCCAAAACATTCTTCTGGGACACCTTGCACATGGAGTACATGTGTAAGTGCCTACACACAGGAGAGCATCATCTGCAAACAGCAGACAGAAAAGACAAATCACACTTTCTTGTTAAGACCTTGTTTTCATACTTTACAATCATCTGGTATGGAAACAAGGAAAGAACAGAAGACAGCTTTAATTTCATTGATTAGCTTACAACTGTGCTGTGGGATCTTTGCTGCTTCAAGTACACAGCCCAAGAAAGGACCACGATATATCAGTGTTGTATTTAGTGTCCCTACAACAAACACCTGGAGTGTCGATAACTTAGTGACATGATTGTCTAAACAGAGAGTATTTGAGCCATCTGTAAGGTTAAAAAAACCCCCACACATACCACCACTTCTCTGCTCCTTGCTACTCCTAATGAAAGGACCTAGTTCTTCATCCCAAGCCTTAAAGGCAAACCTCATCCCTTCACTGGTCTTTGGATCCAGCCTCTAGAGATGGATGTAGCCCACAGGTATCACCCCCAGGTATCAGAAATTTCCAAACACAGAAGGCACAAGGTAAATAACATTTAATTTAGTTCCTTTTTGTCCAGATGGGAACCCAGCAAAACAGCCTGGGCTCTTTTTGGAGCATGAAGAGGAGTTGGTTGTTAGATGATCTCCCCCACTCTGAACATCAATGGTTTCATTAAAGTTGATTGTTTTACCCTCCAGAAATAGGGCAAGTTCCCCAAGATAACAGTGAAAGTGGTCCCAAAATGGATTTGCAAGGTTTAAAACTGGGAAAAAAAAATCCCAAAATGCAAACATGAATTCAGAAAAGTTGTTAAAATGCCTAGTTTCTTAGCTACAATCTTTCATCTCTGTAAAATCAGCTATCTGAAATTGCTAGGCTGTAGGGTTCATTGATAGCATCTATTTAAAGGTTCTCTGTTTCCCAGAGGTCCTCAACATTAGGGGGGAAAAGAAAGGAGGGATCTAGGAAAGCTTTATGTCAAGTACAAAAATTCTCCTCCTGCTTCATCTTCATGGCACCACTGAACTGAGTCCTTATTCACAACTAAAAGCACCACAGCCTGGGAAGAATCATCCATTGGATGCTGGGTACCCAGTAACACCACAATGAAAGAAATAAATAGCTCCAGGGTAAAACATAGGATGAGAGCTTTCTGAGATGGACATAGTAGTTCTTGTTTCTAGTTTCTCCTGAAAACACTGAAATCCTCTTAATACTCTACCACATTAAAAAACAAGAGTGTTTCTCAAAAGCAGAATCTTCACAGCTCCAGCAAGCTTGGCATTTGCCTGCCACCAAAAGAAAAACTTAACAGGTCCTAAAATGAGAGCTTGGGAACCACATCTCACCATGTAAGTCCAGTCTGGAACAGAAATACCTCCAAGATGAGTGCTGGAAGAAGAGCAACCACTGACCCCCAGTTCATCTCCCTAGTCACACCCTGTGGTCTCTGAGATGCAATTCTCCGTCTGCTTTAGGTCAAACCCTGCTGGAAGGCACATCAAAGGGTTAAATACAGATTAAGAAGTCACAACTTGGCCTGCAAGCCAATGGGATGGAGCCCAGCAGCAGGGCCTGACAGATGCCCCAGATGTGTATGGGGGAGGCTGCCAGAAGGAACTCCACACAATAGCAGGGAGACAGAGAAGCAGCAAAGCCACATGGTGCCAGCAAGCCTCCTCCATCTGCAGAAGGAACCAGATCAACAGAGAAACCAGCTCTTTGCAGCTTTCCTAAGGGGCTTCATTTTTATTGACGGAGAAGCAGGGTAAGGGGATCCAGGGCCCTAGGTTTAAGGCTGCCCAACAGGGTCACAGACAGAAATAAGCGCAGAAGAGCTACCCTGTGAGGGACATACCTGGGGACTTTTTATGCCTTCATCTCCTCTTGGCCAAGTTATCAGTATCACACAGAATCCCAGCACGGTGGAGGTTGGAAGGGACCTCTGGGGATCATCTAGTCCAACCCTCCTGCTAAAGCAGGAGCAGCCACAGCAGGTTGCCCAGGGTCACCTCCAGCTGGGGTTGGAATCTCTCCAGAGAAGGAGACTCCACAACCTCTCTGGGCAGCCTGGGCCAGAGCTCCAACACCCTCACAGCAAACAAGGTTCTTCTCCTGCTCAGGTGGAACCTCCTGGGTTCCAGTTTGTACCCATTTCCCCTTGGCCTGTCCCTGGCCACCACTAAGCAGAGTCTGGCCCCAGTCTCTTGGCCCCAGCCTTTAGATATTGCTCAGCATTGATCAGTGTTTCTCACAGCCCCTGGTAGCACGTAACATTGTGCCTTTGGGCTCACAGCAGAAGCCTAGAACATTCCCTGTTACAATGGCCACCAAATGAGACAGGAGTAAACAGAGATGCTTCATTGGGTTACAGCTCACTAGCATCCTTCCTGCAGTTTGGGTCTCAGCAGGCTGAGACCACCACTCACCACAGAACTCAGGAGCCTCCATCTCTGCTCTGAAATCCAAACATACCTGTGCCTCAAATACACTCAAATCATCAGGTCCTTTTCAGAGGGACATCTGAGGATCTGTGCTGGTACAGCTCCCAGCATAGCTGTAGTCCCTGACCAGGGCTCCTGTTTACCATAGCAATACAAATAACAACAAGTGGCTGAGAAACAGATGGCCTGGAGACATGCCTGATGCTTTTAATGACAACTGCCTCAGTCAGACACTCGACTTAAACTATCCAAATCATGCTGTAAGAGCAGTTACCAAGTAATAACTTACAAAAAACCACTGATCCAGGATGTGCTCTGGCCAACTTTCACTTATTCCTAGCATACATCATCATATATCACTGGATTAACTGACAGTGGACAGCTTCAGTGAATGCTCAAGATGGGGATCTCAGAAGAGGAGCCTGGAACTTAATATTGCATCTTAATATTGCATAATATTAAGAAGATGAAAATGAATTACAGTCACACTTCTGCTCAGGTACTAATCCTTGCTAAAATCCGTGCTCTGTTTTGAAAGTCTCCTCCTAACATCAGAACTGGTTGACAAAATTCAAACCAAAGAGTTTGCAAAAGTGGTTCAGTCAGAAAAACCTCATTCCAGCTTCCATGGTCATCTTTGGCTTGCTTTTCCAAACCCACATCACTCAGAATCTTGCCTGTATTGTTCTGTAGAGGACAAAACCAGTATAAGCTCCACTGAGAGGTTTTTTGATCAGGATATAACCCATGAAGAATAATTAGAGTGTGTGAGGAAGAGTCTAGACCATCTTCTGACCAACTCTCCACAAGTGGGACACTGTGGTCTGTCTCAGAACAAGCCACACTTATAGCTAGAATAACAAGAGCCAGAACTGTTCCCTCCAGGAACATTATTGCATTGGAGATTTGAATTTTTATTACAACCTGGGACCATCAAGGTTCAGTAGAAATTTTGTGATCTTTCTGAGCAAGCCTGCACTTTGTTTTGAATTAAAAACTGGGCTTATTTATGGTTTTGCATCAAAGTCATGTGAAATGTGTGGTTTTGCATGGATTCAATTAGAGACAAGCCTGAGGCACAAAAAGTGCAGATCCTGATCTGGATCCAGACCCACCCAAAGCTGAGGAACATGCAGAGTAAGGCACTTGGTTCTTGTCCACCTCCAATTCCAGCAGGAAAACCAGGTGGGACTGACTTTCTGCACACCCCCACTAGTCCCCAGCTTCCTGCAGCTTTGCCAGCTTGACATGTCAGCAGCAGCTGGAGGCTTCCTACCATTTCTGATGGGATCTGAAACCCAGGAGATGCTGCTGGAGTCCCTGCAAACCAAACCCATGGCATTTTCCCAGCTCTCACAATTAGGTTTGAAACCGTAAGGAAAAAAAGGGGAAAAAACCCAAATTAAGAGACATATTGACAGTT
Organism: Galbula dea; assembly: GCA_013399015.1. NCBI lineage: Eukaryota > Metazoa > Chordata > Aves > Piciformes > Galbulidae > Galbula > Galbula dea. Next base: position 370,018 of record VWZX01001133.1, on the reverse strand, counting down.
TTATGGACCCCAGAGGGCTCTGCCTCCATCCAAAGATGACAGAGGCTTTTTGAAATTAAAGTGAATTAGCAATCAAGTTCCTAAGAAAGTCTCATTTAATAAAGGGCAGAATCCAAAACAATGTCAAAAGCAATCCTTTGGCCCTAAATTATTCTCTGTACAGTGGGAAAATGGAACACTGTCATTCTGATGCTTGTCTTAATTGGCTTTCAGTTGTTCTCCTCATTTAAAGTCATTGTTTATTACATTAGTGGGCATCAGCTTGCAGTAAACTAACATTGCCATCAGCTCCACCAGGAGCAAGATAAGCTCCTCATTCTTTCCTGATAAATCCAAAGGCTTCTTTAGTTAATTTTTGCAACACAAATTAGGGAGAAAGAATTTGAAGTAAATTTGATCCTGCTGAGCTGCTGAAGAAACCAAGATTTCCACCCTCCACACACACACCATCTAAGCCCCAAGCATCTGAACTTGGCTCTTGCACACTCCAAGCAGACATCCTAGTGTCCAATAGAGGATAGTTGCACTGATGAAGTGGAGGAGCTCTAAGATCCAGCTTGTCCCTCAGTACTAGGGACCTCATCCCTTCCTTGAGGCAGGGAGCTGCTCACAGCAGGTGGGACAGGCACTTTCTTCCCCTACTTCCAACCAGCTGTTCCAGCAGGAGCCAGGAAACTTCTCCTAGGAAACATGATACTCTCCCAGGAAAAGTCTGTTTGCTCCAACTGCCAGGGCCTGATGGGAAATATATTTTGCCTAAAAACCACTGAAGCTTGGCTGTTATGGCTCAAGCTTTTTTCTTATGACTTTCCTCATATATTTTACCAACACAAAAGTCAGGAAAAAAATTACCAAAAGATTTAATTAAGAGGCTGGAACTCTTCTGGTACAACTGCACCAGAGAGCAGCAGACTCATGACTCTTGATGAGCACACCAAGCTTTTTCACGATGCTAATTAATGACCCTGGACTTTAGGACTTTCCAGTTGCTTCTCTTTAGAAAGTCAAAGTACCTCCTAAAGGCATCAGAATGCCAGTAGTTGGAAGAACTATATTCCATTGTTTGATTTGAGGTTGTTTTGGGGATATTTTTTACCTGTTTCAATGGGAAGTATCTTAGCTTGGAACAAAAACAAGTCAACACCACAAAGCACAAAAGCTTGCAAGGATTTTCCTGCAGCCTGGGCTTGTCAAAGCAGGGAGGCATCCTTTGTGTGCTGGAGCACAGCAGGAGCATTCCCCAAGGTCAGAGCCTAGGCTGCTGCCCTGGGCACTGGGGTTCCCACAGCCAAGGCTGTGGGAAGAGAAGAGAGCAGAGGGAACATTGTAAAGGGGATGAACTAGGCAAGGAGCTGCTTGGGAAATGCATGGCTTCCAGGAAGGGTCAGATGGCAAGGTTGGCAATAACTCCACATCAAAGGCTTGGACCTTGCCTATGCTGGCCCTTTCAAAATCAAGCCTTGTCTGGCCTCTATAGCATCAGCTCTATGGATTCAGGAAAGAGCAAAAACACTGAAGAGAATCTCGGATGTTCACCCTAAAGTATGATTTATCTTCTGGCTCCAAAAGTAAACCAAATAAAACACAACTAATTTAAACACAGCCTCCCCTCATCTTCCTTTGCTTCATTAAAGATGCTTCAAATTAAGTCTCAATGATGCCAAGCGTTCCAGTAAAGCACCAAGTACTCCCAGTTACAGCTTCCTCCTACTTCTATTTTCCCTTAACACCTTGCATGGAGGCAGCTGGCAGGGTACAGCCTGTGCTCAGAGGCTGAATGGGTGACCCTCCAAGACACACTGACCCAAAGATAAACTTTGACCTGATGTTTGCTAATAACACTGCTTCTTAAGATGCCTTGTTTCTTTTATGAACTGCTGCTTGACTCTAGGATCTAGGAGCTGACATGCATTAATATACATCTCCAGGTGCCCTTTGACTTGGCCATCAAGACCCTTTGACCCCAGACTTGATTCCTAAGCCCTGCCAATTGTTTGCAAGTGGAAAAAACTTATTTTCTCATAATAATTAATTTTGGTTGCATTTTATTAAGCATTTGCCTTCTCATTTTAACTTGCTTTTAAGTGAATTTGGGTATAATGGATGCTTATTTCATTTGGTGGTTTTCCAGATTACAAAAAAGCCCTACAGATACTCCTTGAGGGTTTAATCCTTTGTTTCCAAGCTTTGTAGAACTCCCAGGAATATACAAGTGCCTTGACATTTCAAATAAAAAAAGCACCACATGAACAATAATATATTCTTAAAAGCCTCCTTTTGTGCACTGCTTTTCAGATTCATCTGTGGGGTTTTTTCCTGCAGCTCCACAACTTGTTTTTCTCCAGCTAACTTTACAGCATGTTTCAAATGCAATGCCCCAGTCATAAGAAAAAACAAGGATGAGAAAACCTCCATCAATTCCCAATCAGCAGGATACAACCCCTTGAACAATTTCTAACCAATGCTTTGACGTGCTCTTAGATTCATGGTGAGATTTTGGAGAGGGGGGGGAGGAGTTTGTCCTGTGCACAGTCAGAAGTTGGGCTCGGTCATCCTCATGAGTCCCTTCCAACTCAGGAGATTCTGAATCTATGATTTTTAGACTTAGATATCGAGAAGAAATTCTTGCATCTACACAAAAAGATAGATATATTCCTATGTATATATGTGTATATAGATAATCATACCTGTTTATCTACACTTGCATTCCTACACTCTCTCCCCTCTCTTTCAGTAGCCATACAGAGATCCTGTGTGCTGCTGGAGAAACTCAGGAGCCCACCACCACCAGCCCATCCCAATCCCACCAGCTACAACACGCTGCTGCTTCCGGGTACATTCCAAGATGGAAATGTCTAATTCCTGGCATCACATTACATCATGGCAGGAATTGCTGCCCTTCTGCCTGGTTTCCATCAGGCTCCAGGGATCACACAAAGAGCAGGAACCCTTTCCAGCCCTTAGATGATGTATCAAGTGTACGTCGCACACGAAGCATTAGAGCAATCGGTGCCTGGTAAGGAACAGCAGCAAAGGAAAGGTCTCCAGGAGCACTGGGACAGGGCAAAGGAGGAGGTTTAGAAGGATGAAGCAAGTAGCTTTTATTTTTGTTCATAAAATGCAGTGCAGCCTCCACAATTATGCTGTGATACTCTTCAAGCTGCTCTGCTCTCTTGCTAGGCAAAAACAGCTCCCCAAAACTCCATGAAAATGCAGCTGAAAATTAAGGTTTGTATTTAAAAGAAACGCAAATCCACCCACCATCAACCAACACTCCCTGAAGAAACCCCAGGGCAAGGGCATCTCAGGCAGTTGCACTAACATTGGTATGTCTCTTGATCTTCTACCAGGTAAGAAGACATCCTCAGGATCCACTTCTTGCTGCCAAGGGTGAGCAAGACTTTGATTTGGGGTGGTGAAACAGACAAATGAGCCATATCATGCTTCCTTGCTGCCCCCCAAGGTCTGCATCCCAAGTGCTCACCACACATCATCACTGATCCTTAGGCTGACAGACAGGAGTGACCCAGGGCAGACTCCAGCCTTGAGATACACTTGCCTCATGGACATAGAAGACTTGATCACAGGCACAACACCTGGGAAACTACCAGAAAAACAGGAGTAATCAAGGGTTGGGGTTTTTTTTAATCCCTATGTGTGCCTGAAAAAACCTAAAATGCTCTTTCCTCCTTCCAGCATAGAACATATCACAGAAAAAAAAAGTTTTGGACTAGTCTTTTCATGGCTTTGAGCCTCATTGCTCCTCTGGATCCATCAATGGAGACAACTGCAGCAAGAAAAGAAGATCTGCCCCAGGCGAGGTCCCAGCCAGCAGCGTCTGTCCCATCAGTGCACTCTGCAGCTGGGGCTCGCGTGGTTTGGAACCAAACTCTAAGGAGGAAGCAAAGCTCCCTAAAGCTCATGGGGCTGAGACTAGGACAGGGATCCTGGCTCTCCAGGCTTCCTCAGAGCAGGGTATTCAAAGCCCAAGCCATTTAATGTGTGTTCAAAAATTAGCTAGGTCACACCATGGAACTTGAATGCTTTCTGTTTTCTTTTCCTGGCTCAGCTGGCTTGATCCAGACATCATCTCTTTGCTCCATTCACAACATGAGGACCATTGCTTCCTTTTTCAGTCCTGCACTCCAGATTTCAAACCAGCAGAGCCTATTAAACTGGTTTGCTGCCCAGCAACAGAGGGAATAACCCCTCTGGGATAGATGCTGACCTTCCTTGCTCCGGGAGAATCTAGATACTACACCCAGGAAGACAGAACAGAGAACTTGCAGTTTGCAGCAGAAGAAAGAAGAAAGATGATATTTGGATCAGCTTAAAAATCAAAGGAGAGGCAATGAAACCAGACCAGCTAGTGAACCTCAAACAGGACTTCCATCCTGGTCCAAGTCCAGCAATGCAGCTTGCACCAGCTAAGGCTCTGCACTCGTTCTAGACATCCTCTCTATTTTCAGCAGATGCAATGATACAGCATGAGGCTTAATATATTCTGGGTAGAACCTTACAAAGCCTTATCCTTATCAGGCTCTAATATTAAAGTTCACCTGTAAGGGAAGAACCTTTTAGAACCAAACAAAATCCACGTATGGATTGAACTCCAGGAGACTACAGGTGAAACCCTATGGGCACCAGGAGGGACCCATACAAAAGAACAAGGTCATTGGGACTGTACAGTTATTCCAGCTGGAATTCTTAGACAGTGAATTGTTCACATAGGGACATCTTTTTTTTCTGTTAATATGTAGCTTTGAAACTATGCTGTGCCTGACTCCTCCCATTTTTCCCTTTAGAAAAAACCCCAAACCATACAGCGGCCACTAGAAAAGTTGATATTTCTTCTTGCATGATGGCAGAACCCTTCAGACAAACACAACCACTCTGAATACCCTCTCAGATGATTTGTTAGACTGCAGTTCAAAGGAAAGTGCAACACAGCCAGGAAAAAAACCCCAGCCCCTCTGGTTAAAATTTAGCATGCAAGGTCTCAACAAAAAGTGATTTTTGACTGTGCCAGTGCTTTTGTTTTCTCAACAACAGCGACCAAAAAAAATGATCTCTTCCTTCTCCTCCACAGTAAACCATTCCCAGCTGTCCATGGAGTAATTCCTTAACATGCATTAAGTCATATTGTACATTGTCCATTTCATGTGTGTACAGCATCTTGGGCTACAAATTCTTTACCATGGAACACCAACAAATCCATAAGCACCACCCAATCCTGTTAGACAGCTTAGGGCTTATTAGCACCCGTGGGATTCCTCCAAATAGGATTGGGCTGGAGGCTGAGGTGGCTTTTACACCAAGGTGATCATGGCATCACCTTCAACCCAAACACAGAGCCTGGGCAGATTTTTGCCTGCACAAAGCAACACCCACTCTGTCCAACTAAAATCCATTATACCTTAAAAGATAAAATGGACACAAGTAGTTCAATAACCTTGTAAAACTTCAAGATGGTTCCCACCACACACATCTGTCCCTGTGTCTGTCATTGCACAACATTCTGCATCAGCTGGATCGAGACCAGAACTGAAACTTCATTACTCTCTCCTTGTTTGAATACAACAATTACCACAACTTAGTCCCACTCTGCAGATAAACTCAGGATTTTTTTGTTTGTTTGTTTCTTAAGCCAGGACCTTAAAACATGCCTGTTTATGGGCACATCCATTTGTGCACATAAACTCCTGCATTTGTTTTGGATGTGTAAATCCAGGCCCGTGGAAAATTAAGCCCCACGGGGATGATTTATCCAACAATACCAAGAAAACTGTGAGGCAAATCTGAAACTTTGTCCTTAATTTACCCTCTTAGAGCAAAAAAAAAAAAAAAAAAAAACAACCCCAAAAGCCAGGCAGGAATCTGATACCATGTGTGCTCCAACGTTTAGGTAGAGCAGCATATGTTCAGGGAGGAGAGTTGTAGCCTCAGCTCTAAATCTCATTGTTTCTTGTGGTTTAAAAGTCTGACCCTTCACATTATATGTGGTTTAAAACTACATTTGGAGGAAAGAGCAAAAACAACTCTCCTAGGTCAGGAAATGTGTTTGTCTTCAAGGTTTGTTCCAGAGGAACCCATGCATGCCTCTGCTTGCTCCTTATGCAAACCATGACAGGGTTTGTAACCACACTAATGCTGACATTCTGCAGCTCAGGTTAATCACCAAAGAGCTTGGGGTTCTTTGGAGGGAGTTTGTTGTTTGGGGTTTTTTGGTTTTGTTTTTGTCAGGGTTTTTTTTGTTAGTTGGGTCTGTTGTTTTTTGTTTGTGGTTTTGTTGGTTAGGTTTTTTGTTGGCCTTTCCTTTGGATTTTTTTGGTGGTGTTGGTTTTCTACTAGCAGCTTGCCTCCAACCCACAACTCTTTATGTCTATATGTTGAATAATGATGAAGCAGGGAGTATTTATCACCTTTTCTGGGCAGTAAGCAGAAAGAAATACAATACCATTACTTCCAGCTACTGGCTTTCCCAAGATAATTAGATAACACACTGGACTGAAGCCTTGGTTAGTCCAATGCTGTTCAAGTTAAGTGATTGACATGCCTCTGTCTGGCTGCTCTATTAACTGTTTCATTTTGTTGCTATTTGCAGTTTGCTTGGCTAATACTTCGAACAAATACAGACTGTTTCTTTAGCCCCTTTTTTCTCTTTGACCTTCTCCTGCCCATTTTCTTTGAGTCACTTCAAACTGCCTTGAAAAGGGCCTGTTGAATGCACACAGTCCATCAGAGTCCCAGGTTCATCCCATTCCTTGCCCTGAATGCTTTACTTCAAAGATGGGCCGCATTCTTTAATTGCCCTTTGAATTAATATCAAAGGGTCACAATGCGAGTGCCAAAAGAGAAAGAGGCTTTAATGAAGCAAAGAGCTGCCATTCATTTGCAGATAAGCACGTTTTTATGCCTGACTGGTCACCATGGCTAAATGCTTCGTGAAGAGGAGGCAGGGCCCAGGCAGAGGAGGCTTCAGCTTAAGTGGTGATTAGTTCAAACAAACAAGAGTAAACAAATCCAAAAAAAAAAGCTACACAAACGGAAAAATGGTAATTTCATATGGTAAAAAAAACCCAAACACCAAACCCCATTGTGCTCATAAGGCCATTAACCCTCTGTGGGATGCTGAGCTTCCAACCCCCTCATTTCCCTCACCCTCCTCAAAAAACCCACCACCTTTCAGGGGCTAAAACTTCATCCTTAAACTAGGACCAAAACCAAATTATTTTAATGCAGTTATTTCCAGAGGTATTAAAAAAAATCCCAATCTAATTTTGCCATAAGAAATAAAGAAAAAGAATCAGCTTTGCCTGTTTAGTTGGGGTTTTCCCCTGAGACAAGGCAGTTTGGTGGTTTGCATTCTAGTGCCTGTGGAATACCAAACTCCATCTACTCTGCTTATTGAATGGATTCCCATTTTGCTCACACACTCAGGGCTGTGTTCACACACGTGAGTGCTCAGCCTCCAGAACTGCTGATATTTGGGTTGTGGTTCCAATCCATGGAGATTCTGTTTGCTTGGCTGCCTGCTTTTGCTTGTTTGGAACCTTGGAAGCTGCACTAAGAAAACTTAGTCAGCTTCTTAATCCTACCTATGGAAGTGGTCTCAAAATCCCAAGCACACGAAATGAAAATGAGCAGCTCTCGTGTATATTGTAATGCAATTACAGCCACAATGCAAGGGTAAGGAGACAAGGAGTTCACAGGTGTCCTCTTTCTAAATTCTGACTTATTTATAGACTCAGGCTTCTCTTTGCACTGAAATAATAACTTACTTAACAAATACAAGGTTGTTTTATTGCAGCAGAGTTATCCCCCCATGAAAGAGGATTAGCTATACTCCTAACAGTGTAGAAGTGCCTTATAAGTGCATTCACATCAGGAATTGTGCTGCTATCTCCCATAACTAAGAAGGTTGTAGGGCTACAAACAGCCCATAGGAACACCAACCACCTCCTTTGCCCCACTTCTTCAAAAAGGATTTCTCTTCAATATTGCATACACTTAAGCCTAAACCTCTGTGCAACCTGACACCAGACTTTCTCTCACTGATGCTTCCTGTCATCTGATTTTGTTGTGGGTTGGTTGTTTTGTTTTTTTTTTTACCCCTCCATCATTACCCTACCCCTGGCCTTGCTCAGCCAGAGCACATCACCCCAATCCCAGCTCTCAATCTTTACTACTCACCAGAACATGAAGAACTTTGACCTTAAACATCCAGCTGGAAACTTGGTACTGACCAACACTGCAAAAGCATCTTGTGTTTGTGGAGGGAGGGAGCAGAGCAATGAAAAACAGGCACCAGAAGAGCAGAAAGGTGTCAGTGGCACAAGAGGGACAGAAGTGGCTCAGAAGCTTTGGTGCCAACACCAGCAGAGTTAAATTGCAGCTTTTCCAGCAGATAAAGCCATATAGCAAGCAGCCTGCTAGGAAACTACTTAGTTGTGCTCCCTTGAATTAATGGTACCACTCAAATTTTCATTAGGGTGGGGTTTTTTTGAGCTAGTCTGATTTGCAATCCTACTTTTAACACTAGTCAAGAACCCAGAAATTCTGCATAAATTCAAAGGTCTAACACTAACAACAGTTGCACTGTTCCAACACCTGATGCTCTCCTGCTTCAGGAGTGTAACATTCCTAACACTGTTTGAAAAACATTAGCTAATTTTTCTCCTCCCCTGTATTTCCCATATCTCAGATGATTAATTCCACTCTTCTTCAAACATTTGCAGAGCTCTGCACATTCACAGAATCACAGAATGTTAGGGGTTGGAAGGGACCTCTGGAGATGAACCTGTCCAACCTCCCTGCTAAAGCAGGGGCACCCACAGCAGGTTTCCCAGGGTAACCTCCAACTGGGGTTGGAACCTCTCCACAGAAGGAGACTCCACAACCTTTTTAAGCAGCCTGGGCCAGTGCTCCACCACCGTTCAAGTAAAGAAGTTCCTCCCTATGTTTAGATGGAACTTCCTATGTTGCAGTTTGTGCCTGTTACCTCTTGTCCTGTCACTGGGCACCACTGAAAAAAGATTAGGCTAGATGACACCATTAGCTGGTGTTGAAAGACATCCTGTCCCCTTTGAATTCCTCTTCTGAAAACCCCAGCACAGCTGACTCCTCTGTCAACACCAGCCTCAGTAGGGTATCAGAGGTGAAACTGCATCACACTACACTTAGAAATAAATAGTTACTTATATGCCACCTCCTCTCATGTAGTGCAAATGTTTTCCATGTGCCAGGCTACAGGGACAGCTAGTCCAGCAGCAGACTGACACATGGCACAAGCTCAGGGCTTGAGATAGCAAAGTCATTCCCAAGGGCTTGCTCCAGGGTGAAGAGACTGGTTGCTCAACCAGCTCACAGCACCCAGGAAGCCTCCTCCATACCATGACCTCATGGAAACCTGGGGGCAGCTCAAACCAGGTGCCACCAGCTTTGTTAGTGTCACATGCAAAAGGTGCCCAGGGCACTGGTGGAGTCACCAGCCCTGGAGGGACTTCAAAGACATGGAGATGTGGTTCTGAGGGACATGGTTTAGTGGTGACCTGGCAGTGTTAGGTTAGTGGTTGGACTCAGTGATCTCAGAGATCTTTTCCAACCTAAATGATTCTATGATTCTGTGTCAAACTCATCTACCCACACACTAATTGTCATAATTATTCCAGTACTAAAATAATCACCAAACACATGGACTATCCTCTCTTGACCAGCAGTACCATGGTGTTTGCAGGTTGAACAGATGATCTTTGATATAAATTACTCTTATTCATCAGCACACAGTCTAGATATTGTTGCAAAGCCACTTGGCACCATTATGATCCTTGCCTACACTGTATAAATTGAATATTCAAAGCTAGATCTGGAGTTACAACAAAGGTCTCCAACCAGGACAGCTGGACTTCCCATTTGGAACATGTTAACAATCAAGCTCATAAAATAAAACAAATAACTTAGATACTTTCCGGCTTCAAAATTTAGGTAACGTTGCTTTATTCTGATACATGAAAAAAATCCTCAAAGCATGCAATCAGGAAAAAAATTGATTTCCTTATGAAATTAACTCATTTTGTCTGATCTGTCACTCCAGCTTCTAGCAATACAAGCATATTTAATACTACAGTAATAACTGTTCTAGAGTAGCCTGCTGGGTGGGTAAACCAGACAAATATTAGTCAAGCCACCTGACATTTTCTCCACCCTAAAAAGGGTTGAACCACTATGTTCTGTGACCCATAGGAGCTCTTTGTAATTCTGATTATCATTACTGAATTCTCAAGAACCACCCCAAAATTCAAAACATAAGCAAATGCATTTCTTAATGTTTTGCATTACATCAATTCTTTACTGGTATAAAGCAAACCAGCAATAGATCTGAGCCACTTCACACTTGGAGACATGAACATGACCATCTCTGCTCCTCTGTCCTTACTCGTCCATTCAGTACTGCCTGGGGCATGTCTGCTCCTGGGCAATAATTCCCTGGATTTTCTGTGACAAACAACACAAGACCATTTTGTGATGACTGGATTTAACTCTTCTCTACTTTTTGTCATCTTATTTCTGGGTTTGGTTGTTACCTAAAAAGCTTAATCATGAGGCTTCAGGCTCCTGTTATCCATTTTTCCCCTATTACCTGTAACTTCAGCAGTAAATGCTATATGAAGTCACCCAGTCCTGAGAGCAGGTTTATGGAATTATTATTGCTATGTAAACCAAGGAGAAATAAAATGTGTATAATAAAAGAAAGAATCAAAATACTTAAATCACCACTTAATCTTCAGGAAATTGGGTGAAAGCACCCGGCTGAAACTGGGAAGAACAACATTTCCCTACCTATTAGGCACTATGTGCAGAAATAGAGTCCCAAACCTGACACAACCTGCTCTTTGCTCCCAAGAACCATCTCTTGGCCATGTCAGTAGCTAGTTGAAGCCCAGATGTTATCCCTGTATCAAAACATTTCCTGTGCCATTGATGCAGTTTAATGCAGAGGTCCCAATAGATATAGGCTGGTTCAGCCAACTTACAGTTCACATCCATGAGAGAATGCTCCATGGGGGTTATGCAGAGCCTAGAGCAGGTGGGAACATCCTCATTCATCTCCCACCCAACCCCTGCCTGCTGATGAGACTCTGTAAAGCCTTTAGGTCTTCTCTAAAAGCCCAGGAAGTTTCTGGGACAGAAGTTCAATGAAAACCACATCAGCACCTGACTTTCAAAGCTAATTTGAGGTTGAAAAGCAAACCAGGTCTTAGAAAACTCAACAAGTCAAGGTCAAGGCTGAATTTCTGCCAAACCTGAAAACTGTGGGAAAGCATCTAGATAGACCAAACTATGCCATCAGCACTCACACTGCTCTGCAGCAGGACAGCAACTCTCCCAAGGCTCTAACCAAACAGTCCTGGGAAGTACCAAAAGGGCTTAGACACATTTTGATGTTTTCTGTATCAAATTCTTTGCTTGATGAAGTTCAGCCTTCCTATTCCATTTCTAGCCATGCCAAAGCTGTCAAGATTTAGGCATTTAAAAAAAATGAATTAAAATCCTCTCCCCTCCCAGGTTTCATGGTACATCTGCTTAACCTTAAGTCCAAATTAACAAAAGGGGATGAGAGGTTTTGGTCTGGAAATGTTCAAGGACAAACCTATCAAAAGCCAAACACTTCAGACATTGACAGAATGAGGGCTTCTAGTTCTCACACAGACAATACAACCATCGTCAAGGAAAACTAGAAGCCATATGAGAGGATGAAAATGTGACCATATGTTAATTCTTTAATCTTAAAAGACCATAGCTGTGACCCCCAAAGCACATGCCATGATGTCGTCTACCCGACACACAGCTCAGAGAGCCCAGTTCTGCTCCCATTAAGCCAGCAAAAAGTTGACCTTGTCTTCAACAGGAGCAGCTCCCAGCAAGGATGGCAGCACTTAGGTGGTTTTAATCAACTCACCACTTCTGAACCCCAGAAAAGGTTTTGGTGGTCACTGGGATGCTTCCATCACCATCAGGAGTTAGAGAAGAGGCAAGAGGGACTCATTTGAAGCTCTTCTGCACTTACAACCACAGAGACCCCCAAAGCACAGGCATTTTGCTCAAGCTCTACACTGGGTTTTTCCCCTCCCTCTTAGTCCCCAAACAGATACCAAAACCTGGAGGCCACGTTCTGAGCCACCATAAAGAGCAAGCAGGATCTCACCAGGAAAACAGAGAGGATGCAAAGACAGTTCCCAAACAGCTATCCTGCTGAAGGTCTCAATAGAAAACATTTGTTATGAAGTAATACAAATTTGCATATTTTGGGGGAATACTTTGCTTTCAAAGTTATTCTCTCTTTCACCTGCTTAGGACTTGCCCATGTATGGCTTTAGTTAAGTTTTGTTGATGGGGGCTCATGTTTAACCAACTGGTTTTAATTTACAAATTAAACTTGTCAGAAGTAGAAATCCTTCCCTTGGAACCCTTCCAATATGTCAAGAATTAATTCTAATGAAAACGGCATTGCCTAAATGCAGGATGGCCAGTTACTTACTTTATTTACACAAAGTCCTTCTCAGTTTCTTTGATAAAAGCAGCTAAATCTTTTTCCTCTTTCATGTTTTGTCAGCACTTGATTCCTTTTGTCCCCTGGCTATTTGCCTAGCTGTGGACAATAAGGCAGGAAGAATAGAAGCAGATTGTTGGAATGGCCCTCAATAAACCTAATTATGACATGTTGACTGCACTCACCATGACATATTCAGGAGATCCAGGCTTATTCAATTACCCTTGCCAGGTTTCTCTTTCAGACCTAAAGTTATCCTTTGACTGTTTGTATTTCTGAACAGTATTCATGTTCATTGTGAAAGAAAATCCCCTGGACTTTGAGGGGTTTCTAAGTTGATGCTGTTATTGTAGCTAATTTTTATTAACTGAATGATAACATGATAAAGAAATAGACTTTTGTTATGTAATAAGAACAAATCCTTGTGTGCTCAAAGTTACACCTTTCTTTCCCTTTTCTTCCTGCAGAAGACTGACAGCACCAGAATCTGAGTTAATAAACAAAACCATTTTCTCAACCTGCATTTAAATTTCAATGAGACCAAACAGAACCTGACTGAAAACATTCAGCAGCTCCCAAACCCTCCTAAAGGAAAATCCACGCTGTCCTCCCTCTTCCCCACACACCTCTATCTCCAGCATCCAACAGCAACAGAGGTGCTCAGCACTGTCAAACCCAAGAGCATCTTCCCACCTAGTCCTTTATGCCAACAGCTCTTTCTCCCTCTGCTTGGAAAGGCAGAGACAAAATGTTGAACTAAAAACTTGGGTTATATGTTGGGGGAGCAGTTTCCTCCATGGAAAAAGTGCTCCAGGACCATGCCAACAGCTTCTGCAAATCCACTTTAGAGAAGCTAAGTGTCAAGTGGACAAAAGAATGGGAAAAAATGAAGGAATGCTAAAAGGAGAGAGAGAAAGCAGCAGCCCTGATCAAGCTCAGCTTATATGTCAGGCAGCTCCAGGGGAATTAATATTCATGTCTTCATTGCAAACCACTGCTCAGTTAGAATTTGCTTTGCTGTGGTGGTGTCTGCTCTTACCCTGAACAGCTCCTAGGATTTTAAATTAATAGAAAGCCTGCAAAATAAACTGAAAACAAAAGAAGCTTTTAAGATATTGCATAAACCTCTTCTGTTGAAGCTAGGCAACAGACCAAATATACTCATTCCCTCACTTCATGAGTGGGGAAAAGAAGTTGCTCTAGTAAAGATGAGAACTTCAGTGTTTGCTCTAACCACCTCTTCTTTTACTCTTGGGGGCTGAACCAGCCAGTGAAGTCTGAGCTAAGACTCCAAGTCCTTCCTCACTAGCTTTAGTACCTGCTATCCCTGTGTGCTGCTGAGCACAGAAACACTGCAGGAAACCACCACCCCAAAAACTGCTTCTTCACTTCATCCTGCAAGAGGCTGCCAACTGCCCCCAACCCCTTGGACAGACTGGTCTCTGCAAACCAGAGCCTGGAAGGAAAAAAATGCAGTGAAAATACTGTTTCTGACATTTCTCCTCACTCAGGCCTCCAAAGGACACCGTTTGGAGTGAGAAACTCCAGTCCCCAGAGAAGTTGGAGTATCTCAGCATTACTATTTTCTCTGGTTAAGAGCAGAAATCTGCATAGCCCTGGGTAGAATGGAACTGCAGGGGAAAACTCTGAAGCTAAAGGTAACTGAACCTGCTGCTGAGCTCTTCGCACAGCTCTGCCCTATGCAATCAAGAGCAGAGACAGGTAAGTGCTCAAATACAGCCTGAAAATCTGTGTCACAAACTTGCCAAACACATTTTCAGGGTTTGAGTCTATTTTGATGCCTGGAAAGACTCATTCTGGAAGTATCTGTGGCACTTACTGCACGTGTGCAGATGTCAGAGAAGTGGCCACAACAGAAAAATCTTTACTGCTCTTCAGCTAACCCCTGACCAAAATTGTCCCAAATGGACATTGGTTTAAAGTAGGAGAGGGAATCAGGTAAAATGAATACCCTGAATTTATCTAGTACTTTCCCCACTGGGGAAGTCAAGGGAGATTTTATTTATTGGTTTATACAAATAAGGACTTCAGAGATGAGAACACAGAGACATAACCATAGTCAAAAACTTTACCTTCAAATTACAAGAGCCCAAAAAGGTTTCAGCCAAGTGGGAACCAAACTCTCTCATTTTCCAAATAGGTTTTAAGCTCCAGAGAGCTGATGCAAACCAAGGATCATTGTCCCATTCCCACCAATGGTCTGAGGTTATCAGCCCACAGCAGAACCAGAATCCAAACTGCTCCTCTTGAATAAAAACTTCCCTTTGCTTTGCTAACTGAAATTCTCTATGATGAAGCTGAAGTCACCTGAACTTATCCATACAGTGGTCACCCAAATTTTCTACCTACAGACATTCTCCTTGTAATTTTTCTTCAACAGATCAACCTTAAGCAGACCAACACTAAAGGCTTTTCTTAGTTGTCTTCTCACAGGGGTTTTACAGCAGTCCCTAAATTCTGGCTGGGTAAAACTCTATAATGCACTTACTAAATATCACCACAACTTCTGCTGTTGTGAGCAAATCATTTCTTTTCAACCTAACCCTCACAAAACCCCCATTTCCTTCAAACTTTGGACTTTCCTTCTGACTGAAGCTGGAGATGCCTGAGCACATACAACAGGCTTGAGCCAAAAGACAGAGATCTTCCACATCATCCCAAAGTCTTCTTTGTCATTCTTGAAGCCAATAAGTCAACCACAAGAAGAAGCAGAGTTACTGAAACATGTTATTGCCAGCTCATTCATAGTGACTGGTTCTTTTTCCCTGGTGAATGCATAGTGAACTTAATGAGGGCTCTCATGGAAGGGTCTGGAGCTGTAAGTCTAGGTGATCAGGATATGGACACCAAGCAAACAACCAACTACCACTGGTCTCTTCTTGCAGCACTGGAGTCACTGAATCCCACCATGGTGGGGGTTGGAAGGGACCTCTGGGGGTCATCTAGTCCAACCCCCTGCTAAAGCAGGGTCACTCACAGCAGGTTGCCCAGGATCACCTCCAGCTGGGGTTGGAATCTCTCCAGAGAAGAAGACTCTCTCCTCTCTTGGTAGCCTGGGCCAGGGCTCCACCACCCTCGAAGCAAACAAGTTTCTCTTCCTGCTCAGATGGAACCTCCTGGGTTCCAGTTTGTGCCCACTGCTCCCTGGCCTGTCTCTGGCCACCACTGAGCAGAGTCTGGCCCCAGCCTTTAGCTCTTGCTCAGCATTGAGCTGACCCCTCTGGGTCTGCTCTTCTCCAGGCTAAGCAGCCCAACCAAGACAGAAGTGGAGTTACTGAGAGCACTTGATGAATACACAATAAACCAGCCATGAGCTGAGATAGTTTCAGCTTCCAAAAAGGCAGAGCAACTGAAGGCAGAGTTCAGGCTGGGTACCAGGCTCTGCACATGACCTTTTGCCTCCTCTGCTACAGGAGGAGAGAGCCAGTTCCCAGCACAACAGCTCTCCCCATCCTACCTCAAGGAAAACCTGTCAGGAAAGAAAGACCCAAGCAAGTTTTCCCTTTGGCCTTTGAAGTTCTTCCTTGGCTGACTGATGCTCGCCCATACAGAACTCAAAGAAAAGGCTGCCATTGTGCTGCTCTCTGCACCCAGAGCATTATTCTCCAGACAAAAGCGCCCCAAGTCTCACTTTTAAACACACCTCTCTTGAGGGTGGACTGTTTCTAAGCTAGAAAATCTCTTTTTTTGTTGTTCATTAAAAAGTAGAAAAAATAGACAGCTTTTGGCCCTCAGACAATCTACTCTACTGGGATTCTGTATTCCTTTTTGCAGGCGGATGCCAGAGATGCACAGAAGTTCACCACAAAACAACCCCTTCTCACCCTCAGAAATACAGCTTTTCCCCCCAAAATCTTTTCCAAAGTGGCTTACCCAGTCCAGCTTTAAACTTTGAAATATCAGTATTGTAGGAACTCCCTGGTTAGAGCCCAGACCTGGTGAATAATCTCTCCCTGAAAACATCTCCAACATCTGGCAACTTGCTGCTCTGTGCAGGGTCTGGGCACTAGGTCAGGGGCAGGATGCAGGAGCAGGGCAAGGGGTTAAGCAATGAACATGCTCAGCACCTGCTTGCTCTCTGCCTGATTCTAATCAGTATTCTCCTCTCGTGCCCAGGAATACCAGAATTCCCCAGTTTCCTCCAACCCCCCCCCCACATACACACACACTCAATCCCGCACAAAAAAACACCCCCAAAAAAACCCCAAACCAAAAAAACCCTAACAGCAAACTTTTCCTACCTCAAGGAAAAGAGAAGAAAAAATAAAAGAGGAAAAACAACTCCCTTTAATTTAGGGTCTGACCAAATTTCATCAAAGACAAAGCCAAGTCTTGCTGTTAAATTCAATAGGCTTCTTGGAGGTTTATGAGGAATCTCACATGCCTGACACTATTAATTAGAGGAATTAGTGGTGTCAGGAAAAAAAAAAGAAAGAAAAACCACCAACCAAACCCCACAATTTAACTGTTTAAAAGAGTGACTGTAACAATGCCATTTTTCTGGACTTTTTAGAAATCAGGACAAACTGTTTGTCTCAGCAGCTCTGGAAATCAGACTTCGTCTTGCTGCAAGTTACAGTGCAGTCACTGCTAAACACTTCTCTTTTTTTTGAGACCTGTTGACAAGTTCAAGCCAATCTATCAACTGGAACTGGCTCCTCAGGTTTTTTAACTCCTAGCTTCATGTCCAAGTCACTTGACTATTTTTCTCCAGCAGGAAAAATATGTTAATTTAAAAAAAGTAGATTTCAAGACAGTGTCCAAGCAAACCAAAGCAGCTCATCTCTACCCAGTCTGTGCCACACACCATCCCACCACTGAGAAACACAGCCTGTTCCAGAAAGATCTTGAAAGCTCCAGTCTTAAACTAGCAACACTAACAACATAGAACCCAAAAGGATGGTTAAAGCAGTTTCTCCTTTTTGTGTTCAGTTCATATTTGACAAGTACACAGTAAAAGAAGTCCAGCATCATCTCAAAAAGCATCATCTCAAAGAGCTGAACATCACCAAGTGCAAAACACCACCCACAAAGCACAACTGCAACCACAACATCCTCACCTGGAGATGACAACAGTCTCGTGGGAGCTCTGAGTCGAATGAAGAGCACTTCCAAACCTCCCAGAAGACAAAGGCAGAGCAAGGATCTCCCCAGGTTGCAAACAGGGCAGCACCAGCTTCCATCTGGGCTGGGAGCCACCTCTGAACTGAAAGGTACTGGATCCCGAGGGCTCTCCTGGATGCTTCAAACTGCACAACAGGTCTTTTAACCAAAGGATCCAGCCCTGCCAAAGTGGCCCAAGGTACCTCAAGGGCACATTACACCTCAAAACCCCTGAGGCTAAAACAGGAAGAGTAACACAGCAAGAAAACCAAGAGCATCCCAAGAAGTTCCCTCTGTGCTGCCCTGGGAAAACCCCCACCCTGCATGTCCTCTCCATGCTAGGCAGGAGGCAAAAACCAAGCCCAACCTGGCCAATTGCTTTAATAGTGTGCCTGTGCTGCCTGGGAACACGCAAGATTGGAAACAGGTGAGTCCTTGCTCTTCTCTCTGATCACCTGGGGGATCTTTTTTTAACCCTTACAGGACTTTTCTGAGATGTTTTATCTTTTTTTTTTTTAGAACTACCATTATCAGGATTCAGACACCAGATGGATTTAGGATTCTTTTAATACTCACTCTGATTTTTTTGTCTCTGATTTACTGCTGACAAGTCTGCTCCTGATGTCAGATTAAGAGAAATATTTATGCCATCAATCATCACTCCATCTTTTCAACTGCCAGGGCAGGAAGAGCACAGTGACTTTGAACCCTGGTTTGAGTTCATCCTTGGCTAAGTGTCCTCTAAGAGTCTGGAGAAAAATCCTCTTTATGCCTATCATGGTGTAGAATTTGACAACCATTAGGATTAAGAGGTCCAGATTCCTTCCCCAGAATTTAATTCACAGTGTTGATTGGGATGAAAGCTTTGGGGGAGGGATGTAGTGTAGGAGGACAGAGCTCACGTCCCTTCCTCAGACCCTTCAGCCAGGGAGGAGCCAGAAATCAGAGCCAGCAAGCAGCCCTCTGCCTCCCATCCTGCTGGGATGGATGGATGGTTGGTTGGGTGGATGGATGGATGGATGGAGAGGATTGGTTATAGAGCTCCTTGCTGCAGGGAGTCTGTTTGCCTTTTGTTTTTTTTTTTTGCTAAATCACATGTTAGACAAATTTTAAGTGCAGTTTTCTAAAGCAGCTCTTTATAATTTGCTCTGGCTGTCATATTTTGTTATTTTAACTGCTTCTTCCTGCAGTCTCAGATCTCTTATTTACCAGAGAAATAGATGTTTAGTGCTACCAAGCCTTGCTAAGACTGAGAGAGTGAGTTCCCTCAAATCTCAAATGTAATTAAACTTCTCATAGCAGGGCCAGATTCAACCCTAGGGAACCTACACAGCTCTGCTGAGAGACAGGAACTGGTCAGATGCAAAGGATGGTACAATTTGGTCTCAAGAGCCAAACATAAGCAGAGAAGGCAATAATAAAAGGATACCCAAAATATCTGCTGTGTGCAGCCTTTCCCCAGGAGAAGTGAGCATCCCCCCAGCCTGCAGTGGTTCCTTTCCCTCCTTCAGTCCCTTCTGGGAACCAGCTCACCCAATTCCCTGCCCTGGCACATGCAGCCAGAGGTCCATGTCAGGCTCTAGGATCAGCAGAAGAGGTGGACAAGCAGTTAGCCTTCAGGGCTTTTGAAAAGGGAACATTGTCTTTGTTGGAAAACAAATTGTGGCTGCTAAAGCAACAGGCATTTGAGTGGATTTTTGTAGAGCTGCCAAATAGTTGAGCATTTCTGCTTGATCTTGTCAATGCAACAGGGAGCAGAGCCAACTAACCGTCCTAAACCAAGGGTGATGATGGTTGGACTTGATGATCTCAGAGGTCTTTTCCAAACTTACTGGCTCTATGAACCCACAGGCTTTCTCCTAACTGCAGCCTTGACTGCATGATCTTCTAAACCCATTCCTAAAGGTTTTCTTCTACTATTTTCCAGTTCCACAGATGGCAGCAAAGAACAGAGTTCAGTTATAGATCATACAGGGAGCAGCCACCACAGGTCAGAGCACATGATGCCTTTCTCTGCACTGCATGGATTGAACGTGTAAAGAAAAATATGCAGAACAACAACAACAACAAAAAAACCCTCCCTCCAAAATCCTGCAGCAGAAAGGTTTGATGACTACACAAAGCATCACTCCCTGTGCCCTTAGCCAGGGAACTCTCCTGGCTTTGGTGAAGCTGCTAACAGTGGGTGAGTTAAATCTGCAGGATGGTTGTTGTTTAGTCACCAAGATCATTCTTTTCTACTCCAAAAGGGTAATAAGAAAGCCCCCTCCTGCCACTCCAAAGATGCAGAACCATCCGAAGATTGTTCAAGCCAATGCAAAGATGACTTCAGCAACCCCTTTCCTGCAGCTGGGAGAACTTCAGCAGCAAACCAGCACCACGTGACCAAGTGGGGGAATAAAAAACCCTTTACACCTGTAAGCACTCTACACACCGGCAGCAATCCACCAGCTGCAGGGAAGGGAGATCATCTCCATTTATACCTCACTAGACAGAATCCTGAGACTATTTCTGCTTCGGGTTAACAAAATACTTTGTAGGATTTTGTTGTGAAAATGGGACAATAGTCTGTTGTATTTTCCATTAGGTAAATGTTTGCCACTTTCCCTTTTTCTGTCAAAACATCTCCTTTCTGGAAACGAAACAGAACAAAAAAACCCCAATCAACAAAAAAACCACCAGAAACTAACAAAACAAAAATATCACCAAAAAAGAAAAAAGCATAAACCAAGTTATTTTGCTGTTTGTGAAAGCAGTGGATCCCTGAGTGCCAGCTGATTCCATGCAGGTTTTTCTTCACTGCTCAGCCTGACCAAGGGGTTGAGAAGGTGTCAGAGCCCTCACTGGGATACTGATCCCCTCCAAGCTCCCACTCCAGCCCTTCAGCACTTCATAGCAGATCAAACAACCAGCCCTTAGGTCACAATGAAAAGGAAGTCCTGCCACACCATCTGCAGTGTAAAGGGATTTTCTGGGAAAGCAGGATCCCCTTGGTTTGTATAAAACCTGCCTGTGTTCCTCTCCACCTCTCTCTGAGCCAGTTAAAGATGCAGAGAGGGAGAGCGCTTTTCAGAGCAGTCTGATGACACTGAGTGTGTTGGTGCCACTCCCTCGAGGGCGTAGATGGAATATATCCACTGCTTATGTCTTTAACAGAGAAAACAAGGGCTTTTTCCAAAAGAGCTGGAGTTGTTACTGCTTTCCTGGGCTGATATATGGAACAGATCCTGATTTTATTGACATGAACAGTCCTCCTCATTTAAATAAGGTGAACAAGATTTGTTGGGAGGTGAATAAGACTTGGTGGGGGGTGAATAAGATTCGGTGGGGGCTGAACAAGCTATCTGCTTGCAGAAATGTCAGCAGCAGTTTCTTCCTTGTACAACCCAAACCACAGTCGATCTCTGTGACAATATATCTGATAAAGAAATTACTACACAGTCATTTTTGGATCAGACATCCACCAGGAGGCATATTCTAAATACAAAAATCCTGCAGACTGGTCCTTATATGGACTTGGGCACAACATAAACGTTGGGCACGTTTGGCAGAAAGTCTACATCCAGGCAAATATCCATTAACAAAGAATATCAAAAGGTAGAATGTGCATCAGTGTCCTCACTGCAGCTCTCTATGGACACAAACAAGATGAGTTCATAGCCTGTAAGAAAATCTGGATCTAAAATGCTTTCAAAGAATTTTGAGCTGTAACTCTGGGACAAAATGTCTCCTGAAGTAGCTGAGTGTTTGGAGAGCAGGCATGGACTGATATTTTATTCAGAGATAAGCAGACAAAATGCAAACAGTATATTTAAGAATGAGAATGAGAAGAAGCTGATTAAAAAATGTTCTGGTTTAGCTCTTTGCTCTGCCCTTGTCACTACAGCAGAGGAGAATCACCCATGCAAAAATCAGTGCAACACCAGAAGCAGCTCCTCAGGTTTAGCAGCCTTCTTAGCACTGTCTGTGAAGCTAAATAGCCATGTCCAGCTCTGCCAGTAGAAGCAGCAGGACCTGGACCTACTGCTCACATACTCTACAGTTCAGGTGAAACTCCACCTCAAGGTGCTAAGCCAACATCCCACACCTTCTGCTGAGGATCTGGTGGGATATGTTTTAGTGTCTCTGAAATGAGTGCAGCTTTCTGCAGTGCAACAAGACACCCATTATCCTCCGAGACTCCTGCCTGGGCTGGCTCATCCAGCTGTCCTCACCCCACGAAATCCAAACAGGAGAGAATGCCCAAAGACATGCTGTGAGCTCATTTGTGCTCCCATCACACTGGAGAACTTGCTGCCTTCTCAAACTCCTTCTCTTTTACTGGCAGCCCAGGACCATTTATCTCCTACCTGATTTGATGCACAAAGACAACTTCTCTCTTCTATTTTTTCCCTTTAGGCTACACTCATCAAAAAGATTCTATGCAACAAAATTACTTCTGTTAAAATTCACCTAAATACGATGAATTTTACCTGGGCTAAACTAAAAAACCCCCGAATTTTGATCAGCTTTTTCTCATTCTCATTCTTAAATACACTCTTTTCATTTTGTCTGCTTAGCTATGAATAAAATATCAGACTGGGCAGAGTTTCCAAGCACTCAGTTACTTTAGGAGACATTTTGCCCCAGAGTAACAACTCATATTCTTTGAAATAATTATAGGTACTAATGTTAGGTATTGAATGTTTTAGGTATTGGATATTTTAGGTATTGGATATTTTAGGTATGAATTTTAGGTATTGGATATTTTAGGTATGAATTTTAGGTATGAATTTTAGGTATGAATTTTAGGTATGAATTTTAGGTATGAATTTTAGGCATGAATTTTAGGTATGAATTTTGAGGTTTAGGTGTTTCTTTAGATATTTACTTTAGGTATTAAGTTTAGGTATTTACTTTAGGAAATTAATTATCAAAAATCGATACCTAATTTAATTTTAGGTATTCATTTTTTGTAATTAATTTTAGGTATTAATTTTAGGGAATGAATTTCCTTAAAGGCTTAGGAGCTCGACTTGTGTCCGTGGAAAGCTGCGATGAGGACAGTGACAGTCACATTTCAGAGCATCGTATGCCAAAAATAAAGGGATTCCAACAAACCCAAAAGAAAATTTCCTCCCCCCAAAAAACGTAGGGGAAGTACAGTGCACACATCCATGCTAGAGAAAGATTCCATTCAAATTTCACATCCCATTAAAGACAATTTGGCCATTAATCCATAGGGGCAGAGGAGCAAAGAAGGATTTTCCAAGACAGATCAAGTGAAATGATCCTCCTTTGATCTCCGAGGTTAAGAATCAGCGACAATGGAAGATGAACAACAAGGGGCAGAAGGAGTGGCCTCTTTATGTGCCACAATGGCATCGGCAAACAACTACTTAATCAATATTTGGCCAGGGACACTGAAAACTTCCTTTTCAAATTTTAATTCTGCGTTGTAAAACAACTGCAGGGCAATCAGGGAGATAAGACATTAAACTGACTGCTTAATTGCCTTTTACTGTCTTCCTCCTTATATATGCACGTTCTTAATAGTTTGTGAATCTTTATTTACTAGGGTGGATAAATGACCTGTCAACAATTACATCGAACTCCACTAACTAAACAACCTAGGCACACTTTAACTCTAATGTGTCCTGGGTGAGTTTTAATTTCATTACGCTTCCCTCCCTTTTTGTTTTTTTCCTGTTTTGTTTTGTTCCAGGCAGAGTGATTTAAACGGAATTAGTTTAACAGCATGGGGCAGGAGTACTCCAGGGCTAGCAGAGTAAAATGCCACGCTCAGCCTCTGCAAAACAAGATGAATTATGTTCCTGGATATCGTTTTTATTATCCTGAGAACTCAACGTTTGGGGAGTATCCTGCGTTTTTAGTTCTCTATTTCGTTCTTTCTCTAGCCACATGTGTTTGGTAGGTGGGATTTAGAGTGACATTTACATGGAGAAATCCACACTGAGTGGCTTGCTCTGATTTATGGCTTCGTGTTTCACTCAATTTCTCCTTAAATTAACCAGAGAGCACTTTGTAGTTCTGCTTCATTTCCCAGTGCAGTTTTATGGCACAGCTCTGGGGACTCGTGATAATTTATCACTATCAGCTTTATTGGCTTCCCGCTTCTAAACCCTGTTCCAACCCTTATCAATAAGTAAACCCTAATGCCAAACTAACCCAAACCCTCCTCAAGTCAGTGTTAGATAAAAACATCCACAACTGAGAAAACAAAGACTTACTCTTCCAAATCAGACCCAGGAAATAATCTGCTATAAGGATTTAATCAGCATCGACTTTTACTTTCAACATTAACTGTTAATTAGGGGGGTTTTATCTAATTAAAACCTCTGTCTGTGTGTCTGCTGATTCCATCACTGCCTCTGTGTAAACACAAAGATCCTTGCCCTCGATCTGGGGAGTTTCACTCGGGATTAGAGTCACACTTTGGTTTTCTGGGTACTGTCTCTTAGCAGAATAGAAGACATTTAGGTCCTGTTCCTTCTGCCCCAGACCCTCTGAGTAACTTCACCCACATGAATGGACCCTTTGAGTAGGACTCCTCCCCGTTACCCACCTCCCAGAGCACTTGCAGGACTGGAGGTCTGATACCTGATCCAATAAATCCATCTCTCACCCGAAACCTGAGGATTTCCCCCAGAGCTGCAGTTGCTCAGCACATTACAGAGTTGGTTTCAAGAAGAGCCTGATCTCGACCATGCTAAATTCCTACTGACGTCAAGGATTTTGCAATCCTAGGAGAATCCAGAAAGCCAAAGCTAACAATTGCATTTTCAGAGCAAGTTCTAACCACACCAAAGTTGACCAACCACATTTCCTGCCCAAATGACACTGTGTGAGTCTAATAGGTTATGAAGATTTTCAGAGCAACCAAATTAGATGCAAACTTGGGTACAAATTCAAGTTCATCAACTGCCACGTGTGAAGCAATCCTGATAGTTGCTACAACAACCTCTGCCTTTCCTCTAGATATATGCCACTAGAAAATCTGGAAACAGCTCTGTCCAACCAGGCACTGGCTCCTCTGATGTTGAAGAAAGTGGCCCTAAGATGGTGAAACACACAAACCATCAAGGAAATAATGATTTCAAGGATGGGGTATGATATATCTATAAGTAAGGTGATTAACATGCAGGTAGCTTGACAGTTAGCACTCTCCTCAATGTCCCTCGGCTCACCTTCAAGACAGGAGGGTACAGGCTCCTCCCAGCACCTCAAACAGCAAACTCCCCTCTGAAGTCACTCTAAGACACAGATATTTGACACCTTTTTGAAAATGCTCACCATGCTTACTGGTTAGCGAGGTCATTAATTACTATTGTTGTTGGTTTTATTGTTGTTATTATCATTATCACTTCAGAATAACGATCTGGAAGCAGAAGCCTGGCCCAGAGTCTCACAGTGATGATGGGTTAGGCAGAATCATAAAATCACAGATTTATAGACTCACAGACTCAGACTCACAGACTGACTCAGACTCACAGACAAATCTGAACTGGGTTTGTGCGGCATCACCTCCATGGATTTGCACTTGTGTTTTTCTCTCCAGTACTGGCCTCTCACACCTTATTGAGATGTGAGGGAAGACAAGGGGAAAAGACAGACAGAAAATACTGTTAGCACTGTCTGCTTTGAGCCAAATCCTGGAGTCACCAGGGAGTTTCTCTTAATTAAGCACTATTTTCTTGTCAGCCCTGAGAGCCTCAGAACAAAATTCTGTTCCAGTTACAGGAGCTGATTCCTTAGAGCTGCTAGTGAGCAAATATGTAAAGTACTGTATGAAATTCCACACTCCAGAGGGTAATTGCCTGCATACAGAGTCATCACATTTCATTCAGTAAGGGAATCTTTAGCAGGAACAGGGAGCAGGGGAACGTGTTGTACTTGTCAGCCCTAAGACACAACAATACTTCACCGGGCGAGCAAGTCCTCTCCCCGTTGCACCCTGCAGCCAAGTCACTCACCCCACATCTGAAAAAAATCCAACCAAAATCTACCTCTGCGTCTGCCTGGTCCCATGCTCTGCCCAATAACCCCCTAAGCCTACTCTGCAGAAGTGAATGGGATGACTCCAAGTGGTTATATGGTGCCTGCATGTTAAGCCTGTCCCTTCATAAACTGCCTTGATTAGTTTAACGACCTAAAAATAACTGGCTGCATGATATTGAGCCACCCTAATCAAAACATCTGTGAGCCCATCTAGCCCCAGCTACCCTTCAGACCATGTGCCACCACTTCAAAGCCTGTGCATCAAGCCAGTAATTGTAACATTGCATCCAAATATTTAAGCTAGGGGCTGGTAGTCGCGTGTCCCATTTACAGTCAGCATCTGTCCTCTAATTCCATTACAGTACAAAGCAAAAATGTTTCCCAAAACTCACAAACAGGAAAAGCATCGCCCAGCCCAAGCAGCAGCAGCAGTTTGAACTTTCGAGCTGCTGAGCAGGGCTTTTGTGCTAAGGTCCTTTTTCTTTTCTTTTTTTTTTTCTTCCTTTCCCCCCTCAAACTCCCCACATAGACACACACAAAAATAGGGGTGGTGCCGAAATTGTATTAATGTGAGCCTGAGGCACACAGCGAAAAAGAAAAGAGGAAGGGGAGGGAGAGAGAGGAGAGGGGGGGGAAGGGTTTGGTCCAAGATGAAAGTAAGAAGGAAATAAAGGAGGCAATTTAGTCTGCTGTAGCCTGAATTGCTCTCAGTACAGCCAAGGGTAGAGGCTTGGGATGAGTAGGGCTCTTTTTGGACGGGTGCGCATGACTGGGGGAGGATCTGCCGGGACAGGGCCCGGGGGCCAATTCCGCTGGCTGGGAACAGAGGCTCCCTTTGAGCCGGGGCAGGAGGGTCCTGCTCCCAGCCCCAGCTCCAGCTCCCAGCGGGCCCGAAGAGCAGCTCGACACCCCAGTGCNTCAGCACATCACGCCGGGCATAACTCCCACCAAAGGTACGAGCAACTCCCTCTTCTGAGGGCTACGCTGAAAATACACCCTGATGTGCCACAGAAAGACACCAAAGTTCTCTCCTGCTCTTTCTTTATGCTCCTTCTTGCTCTCTCATGCTCTTTCTTTATGGCTTGTGCCTTTAAGAGCAATGGCTCAGGCAGGGAGCACTACAGATAGGCTATTCTCCAGCTCTGAGCCTCCCATGCCATAAAACAATCCAGGTTTTCTTTCAATATCCACCCAAAATCAGGGTGACAGGAATACAGCTGAAATACAGACACATACAGCGCACATGTGGCACCCCTAAACACCAGGAGAGAATCCTGTTGTGTCCACAAAAAGAGGCTGGAGAGGGATCTGTGCATATCTCCGCTCGGAGTCAGGATGAGAGAGATCCCAAGCCACCCGATGCACTCTTTCTATCACGCATTCCCCCCAAATATCTCCTTTCTCTTCTCTCTAATCCCACTCTGCTCTAAATCCCAAATCTTGAATCATCTACAATTAAAATCTCAACTATTTATCCTCACCCATGGTAAAAAATTGCCTCTCCCCAAGCCACCCGGACTCTCACAGCAAGGAGAGGATTTCAGGCAACGTCAGCAAATGTCCAACACTAGATGTGGGCTCTGGAGCAGGAGCCGTGCGCTCAGCCCTAGGACTTGCATTCCAACCTTATCCCACAGCCTTCCCTTGCATCCCCCTGCACCCACGCTCCTAGAATACCTCAAGCCTCTGACAACAGAGCTCTAAAAATCACTCATCCTGCACTTCTTTCACTCCATAACAGGGAGCACTCCCACGGAAGGCACTCAGGGCGGTGAGCTACTGCACAAGGGTTTTGCCGCACACCATTGGGATAACTTTTGGATACACTAGGATAACCATCAGATACACTGGGATAACCTTCGGACACGCTGCAAGCCACCCAAGTGTCGGAGAGGGCACCTGAGATGCCCTGTCAGCAGGCATCCTCTGCCACCCCAAGCCTAGCAGCCAGGCTGGTGGGTGCAGACAAATCTGATACTGCAGCATCCAAATCCTCCGGAGCATTGCCAGTTATTCCAGCCAGAAAGCAGGAGCTGACCTGAGGATTTTTTTTTTATAGATGGAGTGAAATTGAAGCTCCTCTGTTGGCAATGGGAGCTGAAGCTGGACCTTTTTTCGTTGGCTGGATAGAGAAAGTTGTGGAGGACTTCTCTGATGGTTATTTATTTGGTTGTACTGAGCTCCCTGGTGTGTTGTCCCTCTGGTATCAGACTATACATAAGGCACGTGCACAGTAACAGCAGCTCTCTCCCACCACATCTCGTCTGCTCCAGTAACAAGATGAAGCAACAGCTTGCTGGTCAGTGGAGGGGGGAGCAGGGCTTGCTGCAGGGAAGAGCATGATCTCCTTCCCACCACCAAACCTCCCCAGGCACCACCACACAACCCACGGGAGGATCAGGCTCCCGTTTGCACAGAACTACCCAGCAAAAAGCAGGACAGGGCTGTGCTACCCTATCTAGCCAAGGGGAATTTTGCTGATAGAAAGAAAGCAAGCAGGAGGCTCATGCTCACACAAAGTGAAGGAAAGGGTAGGTCAGAGAGCAGAAGACAACCCCCTGGTAGGACTGTGTTGAGGGGCACGAACCTGCCCCGGTTCGCAGCAACATAACTCTAAGCCCTGATACTTTTCCTGCAAGTTTTGGGGCTCCCCTGGGCTGAAACCAAGTGCCTAGAGATTGATTTATGGTAGATCAGGAGCTCCCCTTTAAAAAAAGCAGAGTTCAAAACCAGGCAAACTGTTCCAAAGAGAAGCAGAGGGCCAGGGTATATTGGTAATAATATTTTTTCTCTTGCTGTCTCTATTAATTACTCTTCGCTCCATAATGCAGGGATATTATCAAGGCTTCCCATCCCCTGTTTCTAACCCCTGTCAAGAAATTCAGGCAAGCAGAAAAGTTAGGTTTTTAAACAACTGTTTTGCTATTTTCCCCTCAGTGCATGTCTCTCTCAGAGCAATTCCTCTGCTGAAGGAGACCCTGGAGGAAACTCAAGACACAGTTCCCCATCATACAGGGGCAGCTAGACTTAAGCAATCAAACTGTGCCTCCTGGCCTCAAAATCTCTTACTTTGTTAGCATCTTCTGCAGGTTTTTGTTACACACATCCACGCAGAAGATGAGGCTTCCCTGAAAGCTTTATAAACAGAGTTGAAAACTAAGTTCTGGGAATGATTTTGGGTTTGTTCCTACACAACAAGGAGATATCTGACTGCTAAAGAAGGGGCTTCAGTAGTCCTTCTCGAAGGGCACTCAGCATCTCTAGAAGTCTAGAAATGCTAGAAACATTTTCTAGATAAAAACAGCTGCTTTTTCCACGCTGGAGAGTCCATAAAACTACGTGGAGCATCAGCTATTAGGGTCTCATTGAATAATTCATCCCTCATTGCAAGCCCATAATGTCTTTTCTCAGCCTTTTGTGGGCCTGTTTTCTCTTCTTTTCTCCTTGAATTATAAAAAGGTTGCCTTCTTTTGTTCACATCAAGCTGCTGCTAGCTGAAGCTTTGTCTGTGCAAAGCCAAAGTGTGAGTTTCAATGGACTCCCCCCTCTTTGTTTTCCAAGTTCATCTCCAAGTGTAGATTGTGTATAGAAGGCCTTCTTTGTAAAAGCTGGAAAAGTTGTACAAATGTTTGACCAGCTCATTTGGTACTTTTGTCTCGCCTTCTCCAGCGCCTGTGCACATGTGCTGGGCAGCCACTTCCACACACAGCCCCAGCCCAGCCAGGCCCTCGCCGGCCCCTTTGCCCCGGGTACAGCTGAGGAGCAAGGCACAACCACAGCCGTCCCCCCACCCCTAGAGCAATCCTTCTCCTTGTTCACATCTCAGCCTCCTCGCAGCCCCTGGCCAGCCACCAACACAAGTTTTTCCCGAGCAGTTTTAGAAGAGGAAAAGGAATGAGATCTGGAGCTTGCTGCCTCGCTGCTCCACACTTTGGCTATGACCATCTGTCCAGTGAGCTGCAGCCTTTGGCTCACTTTGGGCTGGGCAAGCAGCCCCTGCGTGGCCATACTGGGGGCTCCATGGCCAGCTCTAGCCCTGCCTGCTATTGAAAGCCAAGCCAGTGGTGACCCCCATCTTTGCCCCCACCTCCACGTCATTCCCGTATGCCGCAGGGTCACATCGGTGGGAGAACAGGATGGGACATGGCAGCCACCCTGTCAGGGCTGGCTCCTCACCCTGCACTGGCCTTAGCACAGCCTCCAGGAAAAGGGGAGCCACCAGCGCCCATAGCTGGCACTGGCTGGTCCCAGGGCGCCGCGGAGAGCAAGAGGAATGGGATTTTACCTCTTTCGCTGAGGATGCCGTCGATGCTGTGCTTGGCCTTCTTGTCACCTTCCTCCACCTCCTTCCTTTCCAGCTCGGCCTCCTCTTCCTCACCTTTCCCAAACTTGCTGCGCAGGATGCGGCTGATGGAGCTCACTTTGGGGGGAGCGCAGAGCAGTGACCAGCCTTTTCCCCAGCAGCCCCCCGCGGTGGCCGCGAACCCGAGCCCTGCACCAGTGCCACTGTCCCATGTCCCCCCGCCCAGGGCTGCTACCGGTTGGGGTTTTTGGGGTAGGGGGCAGCCTTCCTCTCCCCTCTTTCCCCCCCGGGCTTTCCGTGGAGTGCCAGAACAGAAGCCTCGAAGTAATTTTTTCCCGAGCTGCGCAGTGGGTGATGGGAAGAGCCCACGGACACCCACAAAAACCCTGCACGGGCTCAGCGTGCCCCGTCCCATCTACACAAAAAACCCACCGGGACAGGGAGCTGCTCCGTGTCTCCCGGTTCTCCGGCGAGCCTCGGGTCTTCCCGGCGGGGAAGCCGGAGGAGGAGAAAGAGCAGAGGAGGGGGATGCAGTTGGGATTTAATTGAAAACACCCTCGCGGAGCGCAGGAATCCTCACGGAATGCAGCCGCCGGTACCGGCGAGCTAACACCGATCGTTTCACAGGCACCAGCCGGGCGGGAGTGGGTCTCACCCTCCCCGTACCGACCCTCCGGGATATATCTGAGCCCTTCCCAGTACCCGGCGTCGCCCCGTACCTGACGGCACCGTGTTGCGGTCACACACCCCATCCTTAAGCAGTTTATCCCGGATCTCCCAGCTGAACATCCCAGCGTTTTCCCGCTTGTATTCCTCGATTTTCTTCTCAACGTCCGGCGTCGTCACCTGCTTCAGTAAAGACAAGGCGAACGGGAACAGTCTGAAGGGTCGGGATGCGGCGGCAGGAGCCCGGGATGTGGCCGCCGGGACCCCGGGATGAGGCCACCGGGAGCCTTCCGAAGAACCGACACCGGCTCCACCGAACTGCCCCGGGGTAAAACACCCCGAGGATGTGCAGGGTGAAATAAAGAACTTAGTATGTAATAACGGTAAGATAAGCACGCACTGGGCTAAACGAAAAATCCTCTGGGAAGGTAGGATCGAGCCCCCCGAAAAGAAAATCCGGGAGAAATTCTGAAGGAGGAATCCATGTCTGAGAGCTCCAAGTAGGGGAAGTTTTGGCTGAACAAAGTTTGTGGAACCGAGTAAAAATCAACGTAATAAAACCACGGAGAGGTCCGAGGACGAAAATGTTTTCTTCGATGTCCTCCTGGTTTAAAAATAAAACAAAACGAAACCGGAAAAAAAAAAAAAAAAAAAAAGCCGAACTCTAACAAAACAAAGGTCTCTGGCTGGAAACAGCCTTGTAAAATCAAATTTCTAGTCTTTACACGGACAGGGAGAAGTTCAAGCATTGCTGCTTTAGAAACAACAAAGAGGAAAAAAGAAATCAAGCAGCAAATTTCAACGGAAACTCAACTTTTCCTTCGCTCTTAGGGGAAGGAAAAGGCAGGGGAGGAGGAGGTTAATCTGCAGACAAGGATCCATGTTTGTTTGCTTTCTTGTGAGAGCAAACTTTTTCGCAGTGGAGCTATAAATTCTCGCAGTTTTGAGGTGAAAAATAAAGGAAGCGGGAAAAGGAACAGCAGGCAGAAATACTAAGGTTTTTTTTGTTTTGTTTTAGGTGGGTGTTTTCGCTTCCAAAAGGAGAAAGCAAGGGCTCGATCCAGCCCCGACCTCCGATCCGTCTCTTCCCATTCTCCGTTTACCGGGAGCTAAGCTCGGGGGCTCCAGATGACCAAGAGCTCCCAAAACAACATCTTTCTCCCGACTTTCGTTTGAAAAATTTTCTGTTAAAATTGCATTTTCTGGTGCATACATATATTTTTATAATTGCCATAATTCCAACAACCTATTTTGAAAAGCCTCGGAAAGTTTGGGAGCAACCGGCTGGGATGGGGTGGTTCCGGCGGGGATGCGATCTGCCGGGATGGGATGAGATCAGTCGGGATGAGGTCGGCGGAGCGGTGGCTGCGGACACTCCCTGGACCCTTCCCTCGTCCCACCGGGATGCTATATATTCCCCCCACCGTAAACCCGTTACCGACCACCGCGGGCTTAGCCCCGGCTGGTCCTCTCTCCCAGGGCTTTTCCCGGCTCACCTTGGGCTTGCTGCCGCCGATGGCCCCTGGCCGGATGGAGCCGGTCTCCTGGTACCTGCAGAGAATTTTGGAGACGCAGCCGTGGGACACTCGCAGCTGGCGGGAGATGACACAGGGCCTTATGCCATGGTGAGCCATCTCCACTATCTTGTGGCGGATATGGTTGGGTAAAGGCCTGCCATTGATAAACACTCCTCCGAGCTGATTGACTCTGCCCTGGCCTAGAGGAGTAGAGACTAGAAAAGGAGGGGAGGGGAGGCAGGAGGGGGAAACGGCGTTAACGTCTCCTTCGGACCCTGCTGGCTCTGGGGGGGGTTGTTGGTTTTGTTATTTGCTATGTTAATTTGGGGTTTATTCTCCTAAAGCATCCCACCACCGCCTACCGCCCACCGCCCCGGCAGAGCTGCTTCACCTGTTGCACCGGAACCGGGATTCGTTTGAACCCCTCCGTGTGTACCCCCCCAAGCCTCCCCTGGGGACCGGCCGAGCCCCTCCGTGTGTGACCCTCAAGTCCCCCGCCCCGGGGCAGTTCGGAGATCGGCCGAGCACCTCCTTGTATGTCTCCCCCGCTCCGGGGAAGGGCCTGCGGGATGTTCCCGCTGGAAGAACCGTCCCGGGATCAAGCTTTCTCATCTAAAGCTTCTTTCGATTTCGTTCACCTCACTTTTGCCAGATTTTAATTGATTTTATATTTATTTTAATGTATTTGTTCACTTTCCCCCTAATTTTTGCGCTGCCAAAATCACTGCTCTTCACTCCGCTGAGGAGCAGCCTCGGGACCAGTCTGGGAAACTTCCCAGCCGGTTCCCTCCGCTTTCCTGGTTCTCTCTGCTTTCCCGGTTCCCCCAACTCTCCCGGCCCGTTTCCCCGCCGCTCCCGTCCACCGGGAGAGACCGAACCGCTCCAGGGATAAGATACCGGAGCCGTCGACCCGCAGCCCTGTAGGTATCTCGATTCTCGGTGTTCCCAGCCAGGCACGGAGCGATTCTCACGTCCCTCATCCGCCTCCTCACCTCCGCCGCCGCTAACGGCGGTAGCATCTCGGGAGAGGACCTTACCTTCCAACGGGAAGCCGCTGCGGGGGTAGTTCTGCCCGGTCCCGGGTCGCATCATCCTGGGAACAGCTCCGGCCAGAGTTGTCATCGTGGCGGCTCAGCACGATTATATCCAGGTGAGGCTGATCGAGGAAAGATCCGTGCTGTCACCGNCGGGGCCGGCAGCATTTATCGGCTCCGTCTCCCCGGCGGCACCGCCGCGATTGGCCACCGCCGCCCGGCCCGGCCGCGCCGCCCCCGCTGATTGGGCGAGANGCTCCCACCGAATCACGAGCCGTCCCGGGAGGGGGTGGGAAGATGCTGCCGGAATGAGGGGGGGCGGGGAGAAAGCAGCTCCTCCGCTGCCCCTTTGTCACTGACCCGCACCGGGAGGGCAGGGACCGAAGCTGGNTTCGGTACGGCTCGGTATGGTTCGGTACGGATCAGTACGGCTCTACATAGCACTGCGCGGTATGGCTCGGCATAGCTCGGTATGGCTCAGTACCAGTCGGTATGGCACTGCCTGGTACAGCTCAGTATCACAGAATCACAGAATCACACAATCATTACGGTTGGAAAGGACCCTCAAGATCATCTAGTCCAACCGATAGCCCTACACTACTCTTACCCCTAAATCATCCCCTGAAGAAATGGCCCGGTAAAGTTCGGTACAGCTTGGTAAGGACAGGTATGGCACTTCCCAGTATGGGTCAGTACAAGTTGGTATGGCACTGCCCAGTATAGCTTGGTATGATTTGGAATGGCTCAGTACAGCTTGGTATGGCTCGTTACGGCACTGCCAGGTATGGCTTGGTACAACTCAGTACAGCTCAGTACAGCTCCATATGACACTGCCTGGTATGGCTCAGTACAGGTTAGTATGGCAGTGCTGGCTGTGGCTCGATATCACAGAATCACAGAATTACTATGGTTGGAAATGACCTCTGAGATCATCATGTCCAACCATCCAACTTTATGGCATGGCATGGCCCAGTATGGCACTGTCCAGTGTAGCACAGTATGGCCTGGTATGGGATGGCCTAGTACAGCTCAGTATGGCTTGGTATGGACTAGTACAGCTCGGTATGGCACTGACTGGTACAGTTTGGTACAGCACTGCCCAGTACAGCTCGGTATGGAACTGCCCAGTGAAACACGGTAGGGCACTGCCCATTGTAGCCCATTACAACCCATTACTACCCTTTATGGCCCAGTACAGCCTGGTATGGCACGGTAAGGCCCGGTATGGCCCAGCTTGCTATTGCACTGCCCGCTATGGCACAGTATGGCTCAGCTTGCTACTGTCCCTGTGACCCAAGCCGTGCTGGGCCCTCTCACCACGAGGGAGCTGCTCGGTGCCCCGAGAGCCACCTCAGACCCAGGGACGGGGTCACCGTCCCATACTCCATGTCCCTCTGGGGCTTACCACCTGACCCTGAACACAAAGGGACGGCCTTCGTCTGCTGGCTCCGTTCCCCCAAGGATGAGCGGCGTGGACAGGGGAGGGACAACCTCATAGACTGAAGGAAAAATACCTCTTAGTCCCTTTTATGTATTTATTTTGCACCGTTAAGAAAGATCTCCGGCTCGGTGCTAACGCTCTGCAGAGTGGGAAGATCTCCAGCGGGTGGATTTTTGGCCATTCAACACCAAGAGACTGAGCATGTCCCCACGACCCACGCGTGTCCCTGGGTGTGGATAACCCAGGGGCCGTGCGGGAGCGTGGTTCAGTCTTCCCAAAGAGCGTTTGTTCCCAGGAATTTATTGTAGTATTCAAAGTAAAGTGCTGGAAAAAAAATAAAGGGAAAAAAAATAAAGGGAAAAAAAAAAAAAGAAAAGAGGTGAAGTCTGCCTGGGAGCTGCAGTGACCACAGCAGGGTATGACGCCAGGAGTGTTGTAAAGACTGTCTGTGCTTAAAGGAGGTACTATTGTGCCTGTCCTTTTATTTATCCCTCGGGAAGTGCCAGCGAACTCGCCTCCTTCCCGCTCGCAAGTGCCAGCCCAGCTTTCCACAGGGCTCTTTATTTGCCATGGTCTATTCAGGAACTGTCACTCCCCAGCTTCAAGTTATTCAGGACCTTAATCAATCAAAAAGGATGAGAATCGTTCAGGTTTTTCCCCCTTCCCTTTGAAACGAAGCGAACAATGTTTTCGGGGCTCCTACTTCCCGTCCCCTTCCTTCACGGGCCTGGAGATCGTTTCAGGAACCGTAGAGGGAATTTCGGGGAGTTCGCCCTAGTTAGGCAGAAATCCGGAGCAGGACTAATACGAGAGTCCGGATGCCGAGGGAGAAGTAGCGCCGATGGGGAGGACTCGGGGACCGCCGGCGGGATGCGTACCGGGGGCTCGGGGCGGGATGTGTACAGAGAAGAGCCGGCGGGATGTGTACTGCCGAAGGCCGGCGGGATGTGTAGCGGGACACAATCGGTGGGATACATACCGGGAGCTCAGGAGAGGATGCATACCAGGAATAGCCGGCGGGATGCGTATAGGGGACGTGGGACGGGAGCTCGGGGCAGGACGCCTACCGGGAGCTCGGGAGCTCGGGGTGAGATGAATACCGGGAGCTCGGGGCAGGACGCCTACCGGGAGCTCAGAGAGGGATGCTTACCGGGATCTCGGGACGCGATGTGCACCGGGGCATCACAGACGGGATGCCTACCGGGGAACCACGGCGGGTTGTGTACCGGGGAACTGCCGCGGGAGTTCAGCTCCCAGCCCGTGGTCCCCCTCTGTCCGCCACCACCCCAGCCCAGTCATCGGATGGTTTCCATCCCTTTTTAAACTCATTAAAATCAAGCCCAAATCCCGAGCGCGCCCCGGCCACAGGAAAGATTCCAGGCACCCAAAAAACAGACTAGGCAATAGAAGTTGGCAGGACGGTAAAAGTTAGGGTATATATTCCCCAGCATCCCGATCACCAGGGTTGTGAGAAAGCCTCTCGCTAGCCCCTTGGAGCACAGTCCGGTAGCATCCCGGGACTGGGACAACCGGAGGGGTACCGGTAACGCGCGGCTCCGACGGTACCGTTCCCACGGAGCCATTTTCCACGCCTGCTTTACTCGAGGGAGGAAAGCGGTAGAAGCGTTATTCAAAATAAAGGATTAAGCTATTTAAAGTTTAATTCGTACTCGGGAATCAAGCGGCGGGAAGCACGTACGGCGAGAACAGCATCATCCCCTTGCCCTCCCAGTTCCACTGGCACCGAGAGGGGCACCGGAGACCCTCCCTATCCACCCGCCGGTACGGCCAGATCCTCCCGCAGCCCTTCCCGGAGTCCCGCCGGGGAAAAGCCAAGCCCCGCAGCCCTTTCATGCGTCCCGCCAGGGTTTCCCCGAGCTCCGCTCCCCCAGGACGGGCTCGTCGGGTCTGGAGGGGACTGGGGGGAGATCGGGAAGGGAAGAAGGTATGGAACCCACCTACTCTGGCCCTCTCCGTCCTGCACTACCGGATCCCTACTGTCCCGGGAGAGAAGAGCCGCATCCTCCCGCACGGAAACTGCTCCATATTGCGGGAGGAAAGACGAGGCAGGAGAGACAGAGCCAGTCCTCCCGCCCCTCCTGGCCCCCCTTATTCCCCCAAATTACAGTCCTTTAGGGCCAGCAGAGATGATTTCACGGTTTTCCAGTGGAAAGAGCTAAAAACGCTCCTGCTAATTACAGAGCTCTTCCAGGCCAGGTGCACTTTTAATGGGATTAGGGAATGCTCCCTATTAAACCTGCAGCACATCCAACGGGCAGTGGAAATCAGAGCTGTGAGGGACAGAGGAGATCAGCTCTGAGTGAGAAACATCACTGGGTCCTCCTCTATCGGAAATCAATCAATCAATCAACTACACCGATGCTGGGGCTGCGCTCAAACAGTAATTCCTCGTAGGGATTTTGGAGTAAATTCTCAAGGAAAGGAAAGAGGAGAAGAAAAGAAAAGAAAAGAAAAGAAAAGAAAAGAAAAGAAAAGAAAAGAAAAGAAAAGAAAAGAAAAGAAAAGAAAAGAAAAGACGAAGCCTGGCAAAACCAGTGTGCCTGGGCACTGCAACGTCTGGTTCATGATCCACGCTGCCCAGAGCCCGTGCGGGGCAGGGCCTGCTGCTGGGGCTGGGGGTTCCCGGCACCCCCTGGCTCCCTCCGAGCGTGTGTCCCACGTTCAGGAGGTCCATTCCCACTGTGAACGTTATCACGGCCCCGAGCCACGTTACATCAAACCGGTCCCGACTCCTTCGGGTGAGAGCACGACGGCGAGTTCTTAAAGTGTTACCGAAAAGAAACTTCAGCACTACCTCAAGTAGTGATTTTGGGGTTGGAATCATACGAAGGGTAAATAAATTCCCTGTTTTCGGCAGGGACACGATGAGAGGAGGCAGAGAAGCAGGGGGAGGAGGCGATGGGTGACTGTATCCACTGGAGAAGTGACTGGGAAGGCTCCAGGCAGAGACCGTCACCCTCCTCCTGGCTCTTGGGCCCGAGTCTGAGCGGGTACTTGGAGACAAGTAGCCTTAAGATTAATTGTTTTAAGCGCTCCCCCCCCTCCTTTTTTAACAGAAACTTAATACTATTTGGCGAAAAAAGGAATTGCCAGCAAAGGGCCGAGGAGAGGAACATTGGGAACCTCACGAAATGTAATCTGCAGATCCAATTGATTCCCAGCGTATCAGTTGAAAGGATAAAGATGCATATCTCTATGATGGATATTGCATTAATAGGCACATAAATAAAGGTTGAAAAGTCATCACCGAAAGCTTTGAACCTTTCCCCTTCACTTTCATGTCCCATCAGCAGCGTCGGATTTGATTTTTTTTAGTGTTGTGGCAGTTTTTTATGTTGGAGTTGTTAGTTTTTCATTAATTTACAGCCACCGTGCGTTTGGTAGCCTGAGTACAGGCTCTGTGGAAGGGTAAGGGCAGGCGATAGGACACCCCAGACACCCCTACCTATCCCCAGCACCCCCGAGACTAGCCGAAGGATCATTTCAGAGCCCTGCTGCCCGGGCGTGGGGGGAAAGGAAGGTACTTTGCCCTTCCTAAGGAATTTTTTTCAATGTGGATCTCCTTTGCCACAGGACAAGGGAGTGGGAGTAAAGGGAAATATGCAGGGTGAGGGTCAAGTGTTTTTGTGGATGTGGGGAGCCCCTTTTCTGCCCTCTGCTCTCTCCCCGGCCTGGGAAGTGGTTCCTGGGAAGGGCCGAAATCCTATTCCCCGTAGACCGGTTAGGAAGATGCCTCGTGAGAGAAGGTTGGAACACTTAACCCTACAAATGGTTCCCGGCCACCCTCTTCCTCCCTGTAAACTGGCAATAAATACAACATGTATTTCACTAACTCCTCACCTTTCTGATTGCTACCAGATCCTCCAGTAAGCGATACTACAGCTGCTGCTCCACTCTAACACATGCCTGCTGGGCTGAGATGAGGGCAGAGATGCTACTGGAGCAGGGGGTGAGGGTGCCCTGGGATCCCCCCTCCACGCTCGGCTGAGTCCTGAGTGGCTGGGAACTGAGTCCTGTCCTGCTGAGGCGAGAGGAAAAGGTGTGTGTGTTACTCAGTCATTCCTGCGGTTAAAGAGGGCAATGGAATTGTGGGTTCCTCCCAAAAGGGAGGGCTGGGCAGACACCCCCCTTTTCAGAGCCCACCTGCACGGCTGAGCAGCGGGAGGGGAACCCTCAACCCCCGACTCCAAACGAAAAGTCTAATCCTCGTTAATTAGTTGTAAAACCAGTAGCGATTATTAATTCCAGTGGTATCCCAACAGATTTCCAGCGGGAGCTTTCCTTCCGTGAGGGCTGTACGGAGCCCAGGCTCGGCCGGAGCGCGTAGGAGGGATCAATCCCTTCTTTGGAATGGGGGATCAATCTCTTTGGAATATGGGGTCTATCCCTTCCCAACAGGGATTTCACACCTTGGGGAGGACGAGGAACCCTCGTGGTACTGCGTGACCCATCCCAGTACCAACAGGTACCAATAGGTATCGGGACACCGGCAGCACCTAGCCCTCGATCCCTGAGTGCCTCCCGGGACATTCCTCCCTCTATCCAAGGCGATGGAGCCAGGAATTAAGGATCTAAAAGGGGACAGAAGAGCTACCAGCACGGACACTGGATTCACCACTCGGTGTTTCGCTCACAGCTATGGGAGTTCACCAGTTACTCTTTAATGATGAACGGGATTAAAATCTGAGGAAAGAGAAACTGAAAGCGAGACCGAGATGGAAACAGAGAGAAATAAGGGGGGAAAAGAGTAAAAGAGTCAGAAAGAAAGAGCGAGAAGGAAGAGGGAAAGGAAAGGAAAGGAAAGGAAAGGAAAGGAAAGGAAAGGAAAGGAAAGGAAAGGAAAAGAAAGGAAAGGAAAGGAAAGGAAAGGAAAGGAAAGGAAAGGAAAGGAAAGGAAAGGATAAAACAAGAGAGGGTCTGAAGGCAGTACCGGAGGGCTGAAGGCAGGACCAGGCTGGCTCCCTCGTCCGTGCCCTCTCCCGGCGGGGCCTCAGGGGTCCCTCGCCCGGAACGGAGAGGAGAGGGATTGCTGTTACCAGAGAGGATCTGGCGGCACCGGGGCTGGGCTGCCGGTACCGGAAAGGATCTGAAGGTATCGAGGCGGTGTTGCCGGTACCAGGGCGGGGCTAGCTGTAAGGGAACGGGACTGCCGGTACCGGAGCGGGGGCCTGTCGTAACAGATCTGCCCCAGGATGTCTCCAGGGAGGAGGAGCCCAGGTCTGCGCTCCCCTGGGGCAACCAGTGCTGCCGGTACCACCGTCTGAGGGCAGACTGCCTGTCGCTGTCTGATGGGCAAAAATTGCCGTTAAAGATACAGAAATTAAGGTAGGTTCCTTTTTATCTTGGGGTGGAGGGAATGAGGTAACATCACGCAATTCCTATCTGGAAGCACACTTGTAATGATGGCTACCAGAGAGAAGAAAGCAGAAGTCACTTCCAGAACAACTCGACTGTCACCTGTTTCCCGTGTGATTTATAAAAATTAATTCATTAGAGCAAGGAGATCTAAATTTATCCTCAGAGGCAAACGCTTTAGCTAGCTGGCTAGGAGAAAGTGTGGTTTCTATTTGATTTTTAAGGTTTCATTGCACTTACTTCAAAGTTTTCATGGATGAATGTTTTTCTGTCACTTAATATTATCCCTTCAACTACTAAATCCTTCGTCACACTGGAAATCAAGCTGGCAGCATTGCAGCTTTTATATTCCACATTTTCTAAGCATAGAATAACACATTTCCATGTTTTCTAAGTCATAACAAGTTCCATTCTTCCCATTTTAAAGGAAAGCTAATTTTGATTTGTATCTTGATTTGTATTTCTCAAATTTCAGTCGTTAAGTAAAACCCCAAGACACTCAAAAGTTGTTTTTTGCAATTTGTTATTAACCCAAAGATTACAAAATACTAACCAAAATGGGTTGGTTAAGTCATCCTGAATGGTTAAACAATTTAGAGATAGGATGGGAAAATGTTGTTTAAACCTGGACCTGTAATGAGCTGAAGTGTAAGATTTAGATTCCCTGACAAATCAGGAGTAGGATAGGGGATAAATAATCATAGAATTATAGAATCACAGACTGGTTTGGGTGGAAAGGGACCTTTAAAAGCCATCTAGCCCAACCCCCCGTGTCAACATCTGTATCCTTCACAGCATAAACTGCATTTTACTAACACAGTTGTGGCATTTGGAGTTGTAGCATGTCTGGAGTATTGGGTCCAGTTGTGGGCTCCCCAGTTCAAGAGAGACAAAGAACTACTGGAGAGAGTCCAGCAGAACTAGGAAGATGCTGAGGGGACTGGAACAGAACCAGTTAGAGTGTGTGAGTCCCCACCCAGGTGCTCTGTTGGTAAGTTAGGCTTTGCCCTCCCATCTGCTCCTTTCTCCCTCTCTTGGACTAATACCACAGATGTCCAAATCATGAATTTAACATTCAGTCCAATCTTCCAGGCTGAAGCACAGTATGCTCCACTTAGGGAGAGGAATCAGGGATTACCACCACACCAAATATTGAAGATCCTTTGGCACACCTGAAAACTTTCAGAGTTCATACTGGCTGTGATCTCAGAGGTACAAAACTCCCTGAGAAAGCTTCAGGCTTTTGTTTACTTTGCTGGTGCTTCCATTTCCTCCTGTACTTCACACTGGTGAGGCCATACCTTGAATCCTGGGTTCAGTTTGGGGTCCCTCAACTACAAGAAGGACATTGAGGTGCTGAAGTGTGTTCAAAGAAGGGCAACAAAGCTGGTGAAGGGTCTAGAGCATGAGTGTTGTGAGAAACAGCTGAGGGAACTGGGGTTGGTTAGTCTGGAGAAAAGGAAGCTCAGAGGAGACCTCCTCACTCTCTCCAACTCCCTGAAAGGAGGCTGGAATGAAGAGGCAGTTGATCTCTTCTCCCAGGTGGCTAGTGATAGGACAAGAGGAAATGACCTCAAGTTGTGCAGGGGAGGTTCAGGTTGGATTTTAGGAATAATTTCTTCACTGAAAGACTAGTTAGGCATTGGCCCAGGCTGCCCAGGGCAGTGGTGGAGTCACCACCCCTGGAGGGGTTCAAAAAACATGTGGTGTGGTGCTCACAGACATGGTTTAGTGGCATGGGGGTGTTGGGTCAAGAGTTGGACTTGATCATCTTAGAAGTATCTTCCAGCCTTAATGATTCCATGACTTTATGAGTAGCCACTTGTGCCCCAGCCTGTGTAATGCAGAGAAATGTTGCATAGCACAAAAAAAACCCAAACCAGGATTGCATGGAAAAACAACCCAAGAAGCCAGCAGCTTGTCTTTCTCCTGATTTTCCCCACAGATTTGGGGTGTGTCCTGCTCTCTCTGCTTTCCCACAGCATGCCCCAAAGCTCTGCTTCTCTCCTGGATGGATAGTATAAGTGATGCTTCCCCCTTCAGCTGCCTTTTTAAACAACTAGGAAACACAAGTGTTCTGACTGAAATCACTCCAATAACAAACCACCACACAGATTTTTTCTTGTTGTATTTTACTCCATTTTACTTTTGGTTTTGTTGTTTTGGTTTTCTTTTAACCGAAACTTGAGCAAATTTTGGCTTTGGCCAAGCAATCTGTACACTCAGAAGAACCCAAAAGACAAATACAAACTGAGGTTCTACAGCAGCTCCAGATGTATACAACGCATGATTTTTTTTCTTCCTGATACTGTGATGTGGACCCAGACTAACACTCTTGAAACCAGCAGAGTTTCCCCAAATTTGGGTAAGCAGCAAGAAGGGTTTGGCATTTGGTCAGACTGTCCAGTTTCATCTGGCTCTGAAGTGTTTTCCAATTATGGGAAGGAACCTGGTCAGTAATATGATCATTCAGTGG
Source organism: Galbula dea (assembly GCA_013399015.1). Lineage (NCBI taxonomy): Eukaryota > Metazoa > Chordata > Aves > Piciformes > Galbulidae > Galbula > Galbula dea. The sequence goes on along the minus strand of VWZX01001133.1, from coordinate 327,533 downwards.
TGAAGAAGCCTGAAAATCCTGTTTAGACCTGTGATCCTCAGTTTTTTGTAACGTGCCAACCTCTAACCAGTTTATAAAGTTGATCCTCATGTAACAAACTGAAGCTTCTGATGATCAGTTTGCTTTTCTAAAGTACTTACCTTTGGAAGATCCTTTTGGAGCAGATCCCAACTGAAACCATTGGTTTAGTCCAAATTTTAGAGAGAAAAGGCATGAATGAAACTAGGATGTGGAAAGAAAAGGAAGAAGATGGAGCATACATTTCTGACTGCACTCAGTATTTCAGGCTCATAGGTGACAGCTTGTCCCCTGAACATACCCCAGAGGGCAGGAGCTCGCTGGCTCATCCGGACAGCGTTGGCTACCCACCACATCTGAGTGGCTTGCAGAAAGCCTGCGGGAGGAACACAAGGCAGGGACCACACTGAGAGCTCTAGCTGAGCCTCAGGAGCGCTTGGCGCTACCTTTGGCATGTCTACACAAGATGGAATCATGGCAGCAGCTGTTGGCCAGGCTCATCCCAACTGGAGCTCACCTGATGGAGTGGAAATGCGGATACGCACGTTGGCAGAAGCACGAGCAGGTGAGTCGTATCTCGGTGCACAGGATGCACACATGTACATAGTGTACAGGTTTATTTTTCTTAGAAAACATTGCTGCTGTTTGTGTCCATTAATGTACAGATATTCATTCTTACTACAGCATCATTTGTAAGAATACTTTCACTTCTATAGCACCTCCTCTTCAAGGATCTCCAATTGCTTAAAAACAAGAATAAAGAAAGCCTCACATCTCGCCTGTGAGGTAGGTCAACGCCGTTATCAAACTTTACAGATGCATCAACTGAAGAACAGAGAGGTTAAGGCCAATGTTTTCCAAGGTTTGTACCTGAAGTCAACCATCTAAATTCTCATTTAGATGCTTCAATAAAAGTCTCATGATTTTCTTTGGTACAGAACATCCACAGCTACTGCTGAAGTCAAGAGGGGCTAAAGGTCACGCCTGACTTTAGGAGGCACATACTTTGTACAGAGCTACCGAGCGACTCCGAGTTGGAAAACATCAGTTTGAACACAGGAACCACGCTCAGAGCCACAGTCAATCCCAATAATTTATCTCCTCAGGGCCTTTACATTATGATATACAGCTTTAAAAGGCTGGTGTGGATCTTTAAATAGACATAAGTGACACAAGATTTCATATACTGCTTCCACAAACTGCATCCACCATCACAGTGTCTCTATCAGTACCGCTGGGGCTCGGGGGGGTGGGTTTTGGGGTGCCAGGGGGTTGTTTTGCACAGATTTGTGATACTCAGGACAATGCACAGTACACATCACTTGTGCAGCCATAAAACACACCACACATCTTCACCTGCTGCCTTCACATTTCCACATAGTCAGTTCCTTTGCACTTGTGATAACTAGAAGTGGTCAAGTAAAGGACTACTAAGAGGATACTTGTCAGAAGATCATGCAGACAGCTTGCAAAAATACACATACTGAAAGATCATTTCCAAAGTTCTGGAACTGTTAAGCACAGAAAATAATGACCTCATTCCATTACAGTACTGTGTAGAAACATGGAATAGGCAGCATTATCTTCTTCTGAATAGAATAGGTTATAACAAGTTAAAAAAATTCAGGCACCAAATGAATTATCCTGCAACACAGAACAGTATCTATATAGAGCACTCTCCCTATGGCAACATTTTCCCATTTCACATTCTGGGCATCTCCTTCCATTCAAAAACATGTTTGACTTTCCAACCTCTCAGAACACAGATGTCTTCCACTGGCCTTTACAGAAACTCCTAACACAGCAGGGAAACCTACCACGAGGGAACAGCAACATCTTATTATCACTCCCTCGGCCGAAGGTAGATGTTTGATCACAGATTACCACATTCCACTCTTGCAGTGCTGCTGGAAGTCTGTATTTTAATGTGGGCTTCTCTCACCACGTAAAAATTGAAATCAATGGCCAGTGAAATATTACTCCCTACCACAGGAGTCTCTTAGCTCTCTTTCAGAGCTCCGTTAATGCAATCATCTTCCATAAATTGTTTCAAGTGTGCAATGTCGTGTTTCAGTCTCCCACATTAAAGAAGAATGTCAAAGAATTAAATAATAAAGCTTATTTTAAGCAACCAACAGAGGGCCTGATGGCCTTCTAATAAAATTATGTTACAAAACTGGACTCAATACATTGTAGGGAAACTTTGGCTCAGTCTCTTTAAGATGATACTTTTCCATTACAGCTTCTTCTCTATGTACTTGTTAACCTCACAAAAGTGAAAACACAAAATGCACTGAATGTCATCATCCTCTCCTGCTCCTAACCTCAGTGAATCTCTCCAATTATCTTCCAGGTGGGGGCAACAGTAAGCCAGTTTTCTTTAATCGAGATTGTGTCCTTCTGCATCAGGGAGCACAGAAAACAAGGCATGCTCCCATAGAAGGGGGAAAGACCATGTTCCCCATCCTCAGAGCCCCAGCTCCCTAGGGAGGTCCTTCCAGGCACCTTTGCTAGAGAGACACATCCTGCTCTTCCTCCAGAGAGGCCGGATCCCTCTCCTAGTCACCCTGCAGAGGATCCCAGGCACCTCAGACTTTGTCTTAGCCACTGGTCTGGCTGTGGGGCTGTCCTAGAGCCACTGACCTGGTTGTGGGGCTGTCCCAGAGCCGCTGACCTGGCTGTGAGGCTGTCCAAGAGCCCCAGGGCTTGCCTGGCTGCAGGGTCCACCATGACCTGGGGTTGTCACCGCAGCCAGGCTGAGGCCTGAGCCCTGTCACCACGGTGGGCTCGGGCGCTGCCGCCACCCAGCCACGACGGTAGGACTCAGGCCGCTACCTGGCGGACCCGTTACTCCACGGCCTCGCCCTTGTCCTTCCCCTCACTCCTGTCCACTCACCATCCCACCGTGGGGCTGTATGTTAGGGCTAACACCGACCGAAGGATTGGTACCGGCGAGCAGGGGCCCCCCCTCTCCCCGTAGCGCCACGGCCGGTCCCCGGTTCCCCTCCCAACTCACTCAGCGCTTCCTGCCCATCCCTGCCCTGCCCGGCTCAGCCCCTCCGGTTCCCGTTCCCGTTCCCGCTACGTTTCGCTCCTACGGGCAGCAGCAGCCGCCGCTCGGCCCCGCGGGGTGCCGTTAGCGGTCGCCGCCGCCGCAGCCTCGGGCCGGTACTTGAGCCAGCAGATAAGCCATGTAACGACGACGGAGAAAAGGGCGAGGATGCTGGCTACCGACAGGCAGATAGGCCCCACCGGCGACGGCGAGGCCGAGGAGCCGGGCCCGGCGGCATCTCCGCCGTACTGGTTGACGAAGATGAGGCCGGTGAAGAGCAGCACCACCATGGAGAGGAAGGAGACAACGACGCACACGCAGCCAGCGCTCAGAGCCGCCCGCTTGCAGCTCTGGCAGCTCTCGTAGCCGCCGCCGCCGCCACCGCCCGAGGAGCGCGGTCCGGCCCGGCCGGTGGTAACGGGGGACGGTGGCGGAGCGAGAGCGGCCGCCGCTTCCCGGGCTCGGTGCGGGCGGCGGGGAGGCAGCGGCGGTAAGGTGTCTTGGGGTAGCGGATCACGGGCCCGTAGCTGCGGAGGGCAGGCGGCGGCCAGCTTGGTGTTAACCGGGAGGCCGTGGACGCGGTGGTCGGGCAGCGCCGTACGGTGGCGGCAGAGCGGACAGGCCAGAGAACCACCGACCAAGCGGACTGGCCCCGGCCCCGCTCCCGCTCCCGATCCCGGTTCGGCGGTGGGAGGCTGCTGCTGGGCAGCCCGCAGGTGCAGCTGGCTCAGGCACTCCTGGCAGAAGGTGTGCAGGCACTCCAGCAGCTTGGGCGCCCTCCGCTCCAGGTCGAAGTAGTTGTAGCAGATCTTGCACTCGTAGTCCTCGTAGCTGGGAGGAGGAGGAGGTGGTGGTGGTGGTGGTGGTGGCGGCGGGGCGGGGGGACCGGCGGCAGCAGCCGCCTCCTCCTCATCCCCACCATCATCCTCCCGCCGCCCGCCCTGCCCTACGCCTCCCTTCTGCGCCGGCTCGGCCATAACATCTCGCCGGATTGGGGAACGGAGAACCGTGGAAAAAGCGAGGAGAGTCCCCGGCCGGGGAGAGCCGCGGCCCCGCCGCCGCCTCCTGGCCGCGCCCGCGGGCTGCGCTGCGACCCGCCGGGAGGGAGGGAGGGTAGATGGATGGATGGATGGATGGATGGATGGGAGGGAGGATAGGAGGACCGGCGGATGCCTGCCCGCCCGCCGGGGCTGCTGGATGCTGCCGCGGGCGGGGGGCGGGATCGGCGCCGCCCGCCCCCGGGAGCGGCTGCCGGTACGCGGCGGCGGGGAGCGAGCCCCGACCGAGCCCTTCTGCCGGGGTGCGGCGCAGGCTTGGCCCCCGATCGGTACAGACAGGATGCTGCATCCACCGCGGCCTCCCGGATGGCTGCACGCCGGTGGCGTGACCGCCTCTGCGGCGGAGAGTCGAGCTGCGGGGGTCGGGTTTTCCCGAACAACATCCTTCCGCCCTGCATCCCGGGTGCGTGCTCCTGCATCTCGGGTACGGTGTTCTGCATCCCAGGTGGGATGTTCTGCATCTAATTGTGGTGTCCTGCATCCTGAGTGGGATGTCTTCCATTCCGGTGCAGGGTCCTGCAGCCCCAGGTGGGATTTCCTGCATCGGGGTGCAGTGTCCTGCATCCCAGGTGCAATGTCCTTCCCACCCAAACCATTCTATGTTTCTGTGTATTTACAGCCTGACATTGCTCCAAGACTGAACTTTTGCCCAGTTTATTGAAGAACAACCCAAGCAATAAAGCATTCATAGCTTCCAATGTCAGATGTAAAACAATCTGATAGATTTCACTAAATCAAATTATGCTCTGTCTCGTCAGGGAGGTCTGGAGCAACTCCATTAGTTCTTGGGTATAGCATAGGCCATAAAAGTGGTGGTTTCTTTCTGCAGTACAGCTCATTGCCCTGCCGGACTGCTAAAGCTGTGTCTTGGGAATGTCCCCTCAGGACTGAAAGCTCTCTCAGCTCAGACATCTTCCCTTCTCCTCTGATTTAAAGTCTGTTAAAAACTTAGCTTCAGTCTCTGAAAAGGAGAAAGAAAATGACTTTTGCTGTCACTGGCCATTATGCACAGGTACTTCAGCATGTGGGGGTAAAAATCACCCCACACTGCTTTGCAACCTCAGAGCTCACCTGCCCATCACATCAAAGACTTTTCTGTGCTACTGTTTTCCCAGTGCTGCACATCCATCTCTGTTTAATTTGGGACTGGTTTTGTCTTAACTCTGGTATGTTCCATTTTTTTTATACTAAATTTTGCCTTATTTATTCAAATATTCTTAAATTCTTTGTCAAGAGTTAGGACTGGGCATGCCAATAGCAAGTGCCAGATGCTCTCTCTGAACCCCTCTGTCTTCCCAAAGGGAAGAGAAAGGGAATAAGGGAAAGAGACTGATGGGTTGGAAAACTAAACCAGATTTAATGAAAATAACAATGAAATGGAATATATACAAATAGATACAAAGCCAATGTTGAACCCACACTTCCTGGTGGGAATTAAATGACCATCACCACTGATGCTGTGACAGGCACTAGGGAAGTCTCTGACAGGATTCTCCAGCAGATTCAGGAACTGGATGCAGGAGTTGGATTCTGGAACTGGATTTAGGAACACATGGATCAGGCAGAGTGGGCAGAGTTTAACAGCAACGAGGAGCATCACAGCCATGCTGTGCAGGGCAAACCCATCTCAGAAGTGTTATTTAAGATGACATGGGCTAACTACAGTTCAGGCAGAGGTGTCTCCAGGATTGCCTGTGCTGACCTACCTTTAATCCAGCTCAGGGGAGTAAGGAGATCAATCATCTGGGTTCCAGAGCTGTGCGGGTCCCTCGAGCTGTGTGGTTCAGTGAAGTGCAGCCAAGGGAACCCACAGCTCCCTCGGGTAGGACACTTTATTAACAGCTCCCTGGAGCAGGAACTGTGTTTCTGTGTTAGGGCAGATCTGCCCTGGCTGTTTGCAGGCATTTAATTAATCTCACAGACAACAGTAGTTAAACTGGTGCAGTCATTCCAGGTTGGTTACAGCTTTAGGAACAAATGCCTTTCTATAAACCTCACCTTCTACTGAGCAAACTGCGCTTCCTCAGACCCCTTCCTCGTGAGGTAATTGAGAAAAGAATCCAGAAATTGCACTGATTTAACTCTTGGGTTTTCAGAAAGGACCAAGCTAAAGAGAGAAAACCTCAGGGAAGTCCTTTGGTTTGGCCAGCACTGGGTTTTCTGCCCATCACAGTGACAGTGAAGATGGAATCCAGCCCTGGGTGCTGGCTGAGGTGGCAGCATGAGGCTGACAGAGCCTCTCTGGGCTTGCTTGGTGCAGCAGGAGATGGATCTCTGCAAAGAGGAGCAGGGCATTCCAGGATGTGGGAATGCTGTGCTGCTCATGGGGCACCTTGGGGCTTCAAATGAGCTGAGTCTTATTTATGGCTGTGCTGGCCACAATCAAGCAGCTCTGTGGGAAAATCGAGCCCAAATTAATAATTACTCATGATGGTGATTGAAGTAGTTAGTAAATACCTGCATGGCTCTCTGCTCTTGGGCAGTTACTTTCTGCTACTCGAATTGTCCTTGAGAAAAGATGAGAAAGAAAAACTCTTCCTTTAATGCCTTCAAAAGGTTGTTTAGTGCTTTTGGGAGGACACATTTCAGTCACTGCTTTTATTGCAGCATATCACTGGTAACATTGTGTTAAAATAGGGATGGTTATCTCCAAAGTAAAATCCTGAGCCAGTGAAGCTGCTGAGAATTTTTCCATCAGCTTCCAAGGGGACAAGTTGTTATCCTTGATAATGGCAGGGATATAGGGTTTGGGTTTTTTTAAGACAGCTTGGAAACAACTAGTCTTGCTCAGGCCACAATGTGATGTCTATATGTGCTTAAATCCATTTTATTCAGAATGAGAAACAGATGAAGGATCTGGGGATTTTTGCATTCATACTGTTGCATGTATTCAGATATGAAAATTGTAATTTGTGTGTGTGTGCTGAGCTGAAGTGAGTAAAATAATTAAAAATAAGGATTATTAAAATAGCTGTAGAGGCAGCTGATGGAGTTGGCATGAAAGGGAGATGACAAAGTTTCTCTCATGCAAGAAATCCTGCCCATGCCTGCCATTTAATGATATTCAAACATATTTCAACAGCAAAATGTTTGCTCTGAGAGCAAGATGAAGAAAAAACCCCAATCACTATGAGTTCCTGGAGGTGAAGGATCAGCAGTGACTTCATGCTAAAGAGAGATGAGGGAGCTGCCTAGGCAAACCATCTCTTTGGCTTCAGTGATGTCTCCACAAAGAGGTCTGTGGGTGGCAGGGCAGCTCAGTATTTCTGTCTTTCTGCCTTCCTTCCCTCCTTCCTTTCTTCCTTCCCTAATTCCCTCCTTCCCTCCTTCCTTCCCCTAGTTGGAAGATGGGGTAACCTTGCAGCCATCCCTGGAACCATTCCAGATCACTTTGTCTGGGGCTCTGAGCAACCTGATCTAGCTGGAGATGTCCCTGCTCAGTGCAGGAGGGTTTGACTAGGTGACCTTGGAAGGTCTCTTCAACCCAAACCATTCAATGAATCCATGATTTTATGATTCTATGGTCACATTTTTAAGGGGTTGCATATGTTTCAGAAAGCAAGAGCAGGACAATCTGAGGCTCTGGAAATGTGCTGGTCATTCCTGAAAAAACAAAAAGATCTGAACATCACTTCTCCATACCTAAGGATAGCAGAACCCTTGCTTCATCAGTGGCTGAGTATTAAATGCTAGAATCAGGGCAAATACAGAAGGTTTTTTCCTTCTAGCCCTGTACTGTTTATTTCATAGCTTTCATGCTTATCTGTTATGAGTCAAGGCAAGGGCTGTCAGACCTCCTAATGATTGTTTCTCCCTACTATACCATAAACCCCACACATATGTGTCCTTGGGGTACTGCCAGTCAATCAGTCTTCAAACACTGACATATGGGTGTGGGATTTTTTTTGCTGTCTTTAAAAGAGGATCAATGCCATTAGGGTTTGTCAGGTAAATAACAGAAATAAAGCAAAAATCCTAAGAGCTATTTTGGGTTTTAGGATGACATCTGTAAGGTGGGTGGCAGTGGAGTGGAAAGTAGAGAATTTCAGAGCTCTTCTTAGTTGAATGAATTGCCTGAGCATGTGGTTTTTAGTGGTTTATAGAGCTTTAGTTACCCAATGTTCATATATACAAACAAAATAAGTCCGTGAAGTAAAGATAAAATCAAGCTATGAACTGGCTGCCATGGCTTCAGCCCATTTCAGTGCTCATTTTCCGCTCCCACCTTTCCTTCTCTGGACTGTTAATTCCCAAACAGACTTTTTGTTGAAACTCATAAATCACCTGAAAGAAAAAAGTGATTTAAAGGAGTCAGCAGCTCCCAGCCAAAGCCTCTGTTGGCTTTCTCAGGCTGCTTTTTGCTGGCTGGGCCTCTGCAGGGAGTGGGGAACCCTGATGACCAGGTCAACCTGCACTGCTACTGCCCAGCTCCCTACTGTGAACCAACAGAGATGAGAAGAAAGCAGAAGACCTTCAGTCTGCTGCATTCCTACCCAGAGTCTGCCAGCAGTGACTCATGCTGTCATAATGCAGCCATGAACACCGAGAAACCAGGATGCTGCACCCTTGGAAATGATGGCAGTTGATCTCATGTGTGTAAGGGGTCCCTAGGGAGAAGCTGTCGTGGGGAAGGATGGAGAGGTACCTGGCTTCAAATCCATCGTCTGCTCCAAACAGAGTGAAGACTCCTGGGAAAATGTGTTGTGCAGAGGGCATTTGGGAAGGGGGTTCTGCTTGGGCAAGATAAACTATTGCCCCCAGCACTTGTGAGTGTGAATTCGTTGCATGTGATGAAAATCAGCAGCTCTTTCCAACACACAGTCATGGGCAGGGGCTGGCAAAGTGTGCTCACAGCTCAGAGGTGAGAGCCTGGCCCACGTTGCCCAGAGAGGTGGGAAATGTCCCATCCCTGGAACCATTCCAGGTCAGGTTGTCTGGGGCTCTGAGCAACCTGATCTAGTTGCAAATGTCCCTGCTGACTGCAGGAGGGGTTGAAAAGATGACCTTGGAAGGTCCCTTCTCACCCAAACCAGTCTATGATAAATTTCTTCTCGTGTCTATCATCAAACCAGCTACAGACATCAACAACCCAAACCATTCCATAACTCCATAATAATTCCATAATTCCACACTAATTAATGTGTTTTCGTGGTAGTTACAACAACAGCAAGAACAAGATGAATTTGCTGGATTTCCTCCTGCCGCTGGATGGGGAACTGCCTGAGGCAGAACCCGCACCCCATAAGGGGGTGGGATCAGCGCACCTGGCTGGGGCTGTGGCGGGGGGCGTGTTTCACCTGTGTGTGGGGCCTGGCCGGCAGGGGGCGTTTCTCACCTGGACGGGGCGGGGCGGAGCAGGGGGCGGTGCTCACCTGGACGGGGTTGTTCAGGAGGCACCTGGCCGCGGCTCCGCGGCTGCTGCGCGGGTCGGGTCAGGTGTTTGCTGCGCGGAGCGGAGCGCGGAGGTTGCCGGTAGCCATGACTCGCCTGATGGGCACTCTGCGCGGCTCGCAGCCGGTCGCTCGCTTCCAGCGCTGCTGCGGGCTCTTCCTCGCCGGTGACCGTAGCAGTAACGGCAACAACGGAGGACCCTCGGCGGAGGGAAACCTGGACCGCGGGACCTGTAACGGCGTGGGCGCCCTGCGCGGCCCCGCGGCCCCCGGGCGCGGCTTGCCTAACGGGGTGCGGAGCGGCCGCGGCCAGCAGGTAAGTGGTGCGGGGGGAGACGGGGCTCGGCCGTGACTCAGCAGAGACACCCCCAACATATACACACCGGAGGTCCCCCGGGGGTTTCCACCCCATCCTATCCCCCCCACCCCAGGAACCTTGCTGCCGCGCACCGGGAGGAGGGAGGGATGGAGAAGAAATGCAGGGATGGATGCGGGGAGGGATGCAGAGAGGGATGGAGGGGCCGAGGGAGGTGCTGGGGAGCCGTTTCAGGGGTTCTTCGTTCCCCCCTCCCTCCATCGCTGAGGTATCCGGAATGAGATGATGAGAGAGGGGGTGGGAGATGGTGTCTGCTTCCACAAGCTCGGCAGTCTCCCCCCGCAATGTGAGTGTTCCCGTGGGAAGCGGTTGGGAAGGCAATTCCATTTCCCCTGGTTCTCCCTCCTTTCTGGGGTGCAAATGCTGCACCACTGCGTGTTGCAGGCTGGTATGGGATGGGGCTCGGAGCTGTACCCGTGGCTGTGCCACCAATTCTGTGCTGGCGCTCTGATGGAGATAGCTGAGCTCTCCATGCTTCCCTCCGGCCAAGCAGGTCACAGCGTTCCATGGCAAGGTCTGTAATTCACTTGTGTATCTGGAAGGGTATGATGCAACCCATGTGTACAGGTTGGATGACCTGCTTTTTCTCCTACTGTAATAAATGGAATTCATTAGCAGATCACCTTGTGGTGCCTTGTGGAAAAGGAGATGTGATAATGTTCTTCCCAACTCCACCTGCAAAGCAAACACGGGGCAGCTGTGAACGCTGCAGCTCTACCACTCCTCCCTCCCCTTTGGGACTGTTCTACCCTTCCCTGTTTTACAGCTAGTTCTTGGATTCTCATTCCAAGCATCTAAGACTCTTCATCAGCTGCTGCTTGACTCTTTCTCAGTTAGAATATGGGAGAAATAGGGTGCTCCTTCAGCCTGTTCAATTCTCAACTACAGTAAACTATTTTGAGTTTAAATTATGCAGAGAATTTACTAAAAGGTTTGTGTTCGCTGCTTGCTTCAGGACAGTGACATAGTTAATGTACTATGATGATGCTCTGTGAACCTGGAGTAACTGTTTGGGCTTTCCCAGGAGAAGACATGACTCCCTTTTTGTGGAGGGTATGTCGGGGGGGGGGGGGGGGGGGGGGGTGAACTCCAAGAGACCTGGAGATAGAAGCAGAAGGGTTTGTTTTGGTGTAATTAGGATGCACACTGCTGAACCTTGTGAAAGGTGGCTTCAAACCCAAGGAAAAGGGAGGGGGGAGGGTGTGAACTCCAAGAGACCTGGAGATAGAAGCAGAAGGGTTTGTTTTGGTGTAATTAGGATGCACACTGCTGAACCTTGTGAAAGGTGGCTTCAAACCCAAGGAAAAGGGAGGTGGGAGCGGTGGCACTGCTAGGGTTACAAAGACAGACTCCTCTGCTCCTGGGAAAATCCATTTTTGCAAAGAGGGTCTTCTGCAACCTGCCAGGTGGTGCAGAAAGGGAATTTAGATCTTCCTTATGGCAAAACTTCTTACTCCATTGAGAAATGAACTAGGGTTGCCCTGTTGTACCTGCAGAGAAGCAGTTTTAGGAGTCTAACAAACAGAGCCATGTCCTCAGCCACAAACTCTCCATGGACAGTGGTATATTCTTGCTCATAGCTGCAGGTGTTTGCAGAAAGGTGCTTAAGCACCTGAATTATTTCTTCTGGTGACCTTGGGTGGCTCTGTGCTCAGCTTGAGCATCCCTTCCTGAAGCTTGAGATTTTCAAAGTATGATCAGGAGAGAAGGTTTCTGTGAGGTAGTAACTTTCATATTACTTTGTGATTTATCCTGTCTCTAGTTAGTACTTCTCTGTTCTCCTTTCTAGTTTGATCTGCAGGGAATTTATTTCTGAAACTGCTTCAAAGTTCTCTTCTCCTGATCCTCTGCATGAAGTCCTCGAGTCTCTCACTTCCAAATACTAACTTGCTGAAGACTTCTTTGGTGCTTTAGTCAGTGGCCAAATAAGCCATAGAATTGTTTAGGTTGGAAAAGACCTTTCAGATCATCAAGTCCAACTGTTAAGAAGCGCTGCCAGGTCACCTCTAAACCATGTCCCCAGCACATCTCCATGTATTTTAAACCCCTTCAGGGATGATGACTCCACTACTGCCCTGGGCAGCGTCGGCCAGGACTTAACAGCCCTTCTGGGGAAGAAACTTTTCCTATTGTCCAACCTAAACCTCTCCTGGTGCAACTTGAGACCATTTCCTCTTGTCTTATATGTTGCACATAGTGGAAAGGTAGAGCTCTGCTTATCTCTAACCTCCTGATGGACTTTTGCTCCTGGAATTGATAGCCTGAGTTAAAGAGAATCAAGAAAAAAATTAATCTCTTCTTCCAAGCTCTCTGTAGAGATTTGTTTGGTTTTTCTCCACTCTTCCTTTCCCTAGGTGCTTTATCATCTCTTGAGATCTGTCTCTCTGCCTCTGAAAGAGTTCAGTTTGTATTTACTCTGTAGTTACACCTTAACTGTCAGGACTGCTCCCAACTGGTGTGATGATTACAAGCTCCCTGGTCACGTGTACTGATGGTGTAGCTTTTGCTTGGTGCCTTAGGTGAGCAGCTAAGAGACAGGAGAGCAACATGGTGATAGGAACAGGAAGGTCAGTAACAACTGCACACCCACCTCAGATTGTATTGCAGTCCCCCAAATGTAGCTGATATCTGACACATCTCTGCTTTTGCTGGGATGGGATGGCCAGTAATGAGAAGTAGACTTGCTCTAGAGCTTGGGTCAAGTTCTTTCTTCTGTGTTGTTCCCTTGCAGTAGTTTTTTGCCTCAGCCTCAGATTCTCACTTTTCTAAATCATGTTGCTGGCTCACTTGGTTTCATGCTGGTTCCCTTCCTGTGAAGTTGACCCTAGCTGAGGTAGGTTCAGCAGGTGAGACAAAACCTTGGGAGAAAAGCTTATGAGCACCATTAGGAGAGCTGGCAGCAAGGTGTCTGTGCCTCATGTGCCAGTGCTTTGTCCTCCTAGAGAGTATAGCTGAGCTTTTGGAAGTTGCCCGGTTTGGAGCTGCAGCTAGAGAAACATGAGATCCAGTTTCTTATTTCAATGGGCTGAGCACAAGGCTCATGTTCCTCAGCATTGTTCACAGTGCTCTGGTACTTCATGGCCAGCTCTACCCTCCCTGGTGTGGCTGCTGGTGGAGTTTGGAGATAAAAGGAAGAAATCTTTGGTATTGAGGATGGTGATTCCCTGGCCTAGGTTGCCCAGAGAGGCGGGAGATGTCCCATCCCTGCAATTCCAGGTCAGGTTGGCTGGGGCTCTGAGCAGCCTGATCTAGTTGCAGGTGTCCCTGCTGACTGCAGGGGGGTTGGACTAGATGACCTTTCAAAGGTCCCTTCCCACCCAAACCATCCTATAATTTTGATTTCAGTTTTAAGTTTCTGAGGGAGGGCAGCTGGCAAGGGACACTGCTGGCCTACATGAATGAGACTTTCCCTCAGGTGGTTGTGGCCAGCCCTATGAGTGATGGTCCTCTGGAAGATGACAGCACAGTTGCATCCAAGATACAAGTAGCAACGTTGTGTAGAGCTCTTGGTGCTGAATTCACAGCTCCTCATCTCCTCCCAGGGAACAGGCAGCAAAGCCAGTCCCTTGCCAATTGTCCCCATCTTCTAGATCTTGCTGCAGAAACACCTGACACTGACAGAAGTGTGTGAAGCTTCACTGGCTGATGCCATAGGCATCCTGCATCTGTGATGCTGAGGGAGGTTGGTGAGGGTGCAGGTGGCATCTGGGGGACCCTAATGGGATCCCAAGTCCTTATGCTCATGGTTAGGTGCTTTGTGACTCAGCACTTGCCAGCTCACAGGCTGAGTCATCTTTTTGGAGGCTGCTGGACATCCTCGTGAGGAGCTGTCAGGATCCTAGGATTAATTCCAGCACTTGGGGCTGAGCCACTTACTGCTTGATAATTCTACTGAATGTCTTAGACCATTAGCTCAGGTATCAGCCAGGAGAACAAAAGCTCCACTGCTGTCATTATTCTCCTTTGGGTCTCTGGAGAACAGGGATAAGTTCAATGGGCAAGGAGCCAGAGAAAATCTGTTCTCCTTGGAAAATTCCTTTGGACAGGCAGTTCTCTTACTTCACCTGGTGTCTGTGATCTGCAAGAAATATTTGTGGATCATCTGGGAAGTGACTACTGGCTGCTGTGACGAGTAACTGGCCTGGACAAGCTGGAGAAGTGGGACTGTGTGAACCTTCTGAGGTTCAACATGGCCAAGTGCAAAGTCCTGCACCTGGGTTGGGGTAACATCTGGTATCAGTCCAGGCTGGGGATGAAGGGATGGAAAACAGCCCTGTAGAGGAAGACTTGAGGGCACTGTGGGGTGAAAAGCTGGATGTGAGCCAGCAATGTGTGCTCACAGCCCAGAAGCCAACTGTGTCCTGGGCTGCAGCCAAAACAGCATCTGCTCCCCTCTGGGGAGACCTCACCTGCAGTGCTGGGGCCAGCTTTGGAGTCTTTAGCACAGGAGAGACAAGGACCTGGTGGAGCAGGTCCAAAGGAGGCCACAAAAATGGTTTGGGTGCAGGTTTGGCACAGAGTTGCCATCAGCATTGCCTGTACTAATTGCAACTGATAGTGAGATAGCAAGTGAATTGAAGGCATTTTATGCTGAGATTCCTTCAACATGCCTCCTACAGTGATGGCTGCATTTTCAACATCATATCCCTACACATATACAGTGGTCCCTGCCTTCTAGGTGCACATCCACCTGGGACTTGCATGTTTGAGATGATACTTAACCTGGACCTTCATCCAGCACTACCTTAAAAACTGCTCTTTGACTTGAGTCCTGGAACTATCTGCTGAGGAAACTTCTTCCTGTGCTGCTGCCTGATTGTAACTGGTGACACTACTGGCTGTAGATGGTGTGAGGTTACTCTGCACACTTATCCTCTAGAAACCTTGCTCCTCTGTGCCTCTCAGAATAGACCTCTGTGGTGGAACTGATCTTTGTGCAAAAGCAAGCTCACTGGAATCATGATGCTGGGTAGAAACAGAGACCTGATCTGTGGTGTAATTTCCTCAGGCTACAGTTAAAACCCAAATCTTCAGCTGAGAGCAAGCTTTTTGCCCTGAAAAGAACCACCACAATGATGAAGTCCTGGTTCTCCACTGTCCTTTGGCCATTCCTACATGCTCCTGTTGGAGCCAGGGTGGTGCTACCACCAGCTGGGAGCTCCTCAAACCTGCTGTGCTGGGGGAATAGCGAGTTGAGGGTCTTCCCACTCTTTCTTCTGGAGACCAGCCTGGGTACCTAGCACCCAGGCAGGTCCTAGTAATGCTCTGACTCATGTGTTTTGGCAGCAAGTCAAACCCAGGAGGTGGTGGTGCTCACAGGGAGCTGCCATGTGGGCAGGGTGGCTGTCTAATGCCATGCAGCTGTTGTTGTGTGACACATCCTTCTTCTCTCCAAACCCACTTTTAGTAATGCTCAAACTTTGGCAACATGAAATTTAGAAGTTTCAGAGGAAGTTGACCTCCATTTCTCAGCTGGAGTCTCTGTCCTTCTGAATGGTCTGTGATTTATTTTCTCTGGTTCTTAACTCACATGCTTTCTTCCCTCTGTCCACAGACATTGCATCTAGCTAACCCTTAACAGGACTCCTTTGGAAGCTTTCAGGTGTAGGCTGCTTGGTGCACCTCACCAAACTCCAATCACATTCTCACAAATTTAAAAGCAATTAACCAAACCTGTTCTTCCACTGCAAAAGAGGGAGGAAGGAGGCCTTTTTCCTTCTTCCCTTCCCTCTCCTGCCTCCCTTTTGCCCTGCTGTTTCCTTATTGCACAAGTCTGGCAGCTCTTCCTGGAACGTAGGAGGATGCTGCAGCTTGCCCACCACTGCTGTTGGGACACCTGAAAGAGCTGTGTCCAACCTGCCTAACCCGCTGGCTGGTGAAGCAGGCCTGAGAGGATGGAGGAGGTGAGCCACCCTCATGGTGCTCATCAAGAAGACAAGCAGCCCTACTTAGGTTGGTGTTGTGTGGTTTTCTTGGCAGGGAAGTCCTGTTGACACCCATGGCTGATTAAAAAAAACAAGAGTGTAGGAACTGGGTGTCCTCTGCTGGACAGACTGAGAGAGTTGGGGTTCTTCAGCCTGGAGAAGAGAAGGCTCCAGGGAGACCTTCTTGTGGCATAGGAGGCATCAGGTCTCTCTAGTCCATTAGGAATAATTAAGTCTCAAGATCAGAGTTATTTAAAAGTA
The DNA here is from genome assembly GCA_013399015.1 of Galbula dea. Classification (NCBI taxonomy): domain Eukaryota; kingdom Metazoa; phylum Chordata; class Aves; order Piciformes; family Galbulidae; genus Galbula; species Galbula dea. Next base: position 311,454 of record VWZX01001133.1, on the reverse strand, counting down.
GAGTTTGGCTAAGCTGGGAGTGTTAGAAGGTGCTAAATGTTCATAGAAACAGTTGAAAAGGCTTTTTCCTGCCATGAGGATGGTGAGGATAAAAATGGAAGGTACTGCACAAAGTGCAGTAGTCTTTGCTTTCTGCAGAAGGAATGGATATAAACTGTAGGTGTGAGCTGATGGCTAAGGTCTGGCACTGCTGCAGGCAACCATGTCCACCTGCTGGTGGAGTGTCAAAAAAATACTGTAAAAGCCCCAAACCAAACCCCAAAAGCCCCAGACCAAATGGAGACTGATTCCTGGTGGGGAAGGGAAAGAAGAAACACAAAACAAGGTTTTCATGGTCATATGTGGAAGGGTTTGGCCCTGCCTTCTGCCTGGAAATATTTTTTTAACTCCAGATTTCTTCTAGAACCTGAAAAAACAATTTTTTTTTTTCCCCTGCAAAAGAGATTACTGGAATTAGAGAGTTTTATCCCTCATCCCATGAGGTTCCAAGCCTAGAAGTGATACCCTAGGGATGGGTCTGATGGTCTTTGATCTAAAGCACACAATTCCTAATATGCTGAAGATTGATACTTAATGGAGGAATTAGCCATGCCAGGAGAGGGCTTCCTCTGGGGCCATGTTAAGTGTGACCAAAGATGGTTTCAGGATCTCAGGCAGAAGCATCAAGGTTGCTAATTGCACTGGGGGTGTTTTCTAAGTGGCATATGAGACTTGAGACACTTAGCCTGATTGCTCTGGCATAATTGCTTAGCCAGGACACTCTGCTGCGTGACCTTAGAGGGATGCTGGGAACCCATCGGTGACCTCTTGTCCTGATACATGGTAGAAGACTCCTCAAAAGTGTTGACTCATCTTTTTCTCCTTATTGGCACAAAGCCCCCCGCCCCCAATTAAAAATATTATAGGTTTATTTTTCTACAGCAGGTGAATTGTTGCAGCTTCTTGCTGTTGCTGTCTATGTGCAGTTTGCCTCATCTCCGTGCTGAAAGCAGACGAAGGGACTGGAACTTCTAAAGGCTTTGAGAATGAGTCACAACTGCACAGCTAGGCTCCTTACATTGTTTGTACATTTCCTCCTAGGATGTAGGATGAGAGTTTGTTTCTGCTGACTTCAAGGGGCTTGGACTAGATGACCTTGAAAAGTCCCTTCCCACCCAAACCAGTTGATCACTCCATGATCTAGCTCCCAAACCCAGAGAAAGCGAAATGTCTGCCTTAATGAAATGAATACAAGTTCCAAAGAGCGTCATTTGATGCTGTAATGTTTACAAAGACATCCTGGTGGTTGTTACTTCAAGATACTGGAGTGAAAATTTGGTGGTGACAGGACAGCTCTTCCCTCTGCCCACTCACAACCTTGTTTTCTCCCAGAGCTGTGGCTGAGCCAATTCATGTCCCAGGGCTGTAGCTTACAGTTGTGGCATCTCAGCACACCAAAACAAACACCTCAGGACCCTTTCATGAAATAGATTTGATTTCCCTGGAGGAAGATCTGATCCCATCTCCTGGAAATCTTTGTCAGTGTGACTTCAGTTTGACTAGATTCCTTGCCTGCAGGGAATGTGGGTGAACTACCTCTAGAAGTCTTCATTTTAGTGCAAAAATTGAACTTCATTTCTTGAGGTTCCACCAGATGCTTTGGTTTAAGAGCTAGGAACTTCAACAGTGAAGTGTTTGCTCTAATTTGCTAATTTACTCAAACCTTCTCCTTTCCAGGGCTGCACGCAGAAGTATATTGTGAAGAACTACTTCTACTACTACTTGTTCAGGTTCTCAGCTGCTTTGGGTGAAGAGGTGTTCTATATCACTTTCCTGCCCTTTACCTACTGGAACATCGATCACTCTGTGTCTCGAAGGATGATCGTCGTCTGGTCTGTGAGTACTCCTCTGGCTCCTTGCAATGTCTGGTTGCTAATTCTGTAGCTCTGGCAAAGAAGAGTTACAAATAATTATTCAAACAAACAAAATTCCTCCCATCAAGAAGAAACCAGCACTCTTTGGAGGTGTAACTTGGGTGTTGAGGAAGCAGAGACTTGGTGATGCTGTGAGAGGTGACTCAGGAGGTGTCTTCATCTCTTTCATCTTGGATTGACTTAAGTTACCAGCTCAAGAACTGCTGGGGCTTCCTTAGGTAGGGCTTGGTTTGGGGAAACATGCCCTTCCCAAGGTCTCATGGTAATTTAAGGATCATTTTTCATCACTTGAGGAAATGGATATAAACTAGAGGAGGGTCCATTTAGATTGGACATTAGGAGGAAGTTCTTCACTGTTAGGGTGGGGAGACACTGGAACAGGTTGCCCAGAGAGGCTGTGGAAGCTCCATCCCTGGAAGCTTTTAAGGCCAGGCTGCATGGGACTCTGGACAACCTGATCTACTGGGAGGTGTCCCTGCCAGGCAGGGGGGGTGGAACTAGCTGATCTTGAAGGTCCCTTCCAACTCTGGCAATTGATGCTATGATTCGAAATCTTTCTCTTGCCCCAGTTTCTTCTGCATAACAACTTCATCTGGTTCTGGCTTGGTTGAAATGAGTACAATCCCAGTGGGAAGGGACTATGGAGGGTGTGGAATGCACAAGGTGCTTCTGCAGTCACTTCAGGTGGGGAAAATAGCAGATTCTCTGTTGAAGGCTGAGCCTTGAAAGCATCGATTTTTTGTTACTACTTTTGGATTCTCAAAGTAACTACCTTCAGCATTGCTTCAGCCTGCACAAATGCACTGTGGGGTGTCCACTATAAGGTATTTCCATGTTGGCACAGAAGAGCAGTAGATAAGCAGGCACTTCTGTCTGGGAATGTCTGTTCTGTCACTACTCTTGCTCATCTTGGTATTGATCAGATCTTTGCTGCCCAAATAAGACCGTTTTAGAACAAAGAAGGGAGGCACAGGAGAGTTAGCTGCCAGCCTGCGTTGGTTTAAGAAAATGAAGCTTATTAAAAACTTGGATAAAATCATAGAACCATTTTGGTTGGAAGGGACCTTTCAGATCATGGAGTCCACTGCCAGGACCCCCCCTTAACCATGTCTCTCAGCACCACATCTACACTGCTTAACCCCTCCAAGGATGGTGACTCCACCACTGCTCTGGGCAGCCTGAGCCAGGGCTTGACAACCCTCTTGGGGAAGAAATTTTACCTGATGTCCAAAGTAAACCTCCTCTGGCACAACTTGAGGCTGTTTCCTCTCATTCTGCTGCTTACTCCCTGGGAGAAGAGAACAATCCCCACCTGGCTTCAGCCTCCTTTCAGGGAGTTGCAGAGAGTGAGAAGGTCTCCCCTGAGCCTCCTCCAGGCTAACTAACCCCAGTTCCCTCAGCTGCTCCTCATAGAACTCGTGCTCTAGATGTAGGTGATGTGATCTTTAGCTTTATTTCTTTACAGTGAAGCTTCTCCTTGACTTAGTCAGTTCTGGTTGATAATATTCTGTCTTTTGTCCAAATAATATTATGAGAAATCATAAACTCAGTCTGAATTGGGTCATAGACTTCAAAGGCTCCTGGTCTTGGGCAAAAAGCAGCAGTTGTTCTGTGCCAGTAACCCTTGTCAGTACATTTTAGAGAGAACATGGAAGATATCTTGCAGATAAAATGAAGATGTAGGTGGACACTGTATAATTAGAGCTGGGTTTTGGCCAGGAGAACACCTACTGCTTCTGGAAACGTGCCACAGAAGATGATGGATTGATAGTTGCTGCCTTCTGAGGTTGCATATTGCTCAAAAAAATGCTCCTTTATGGCTCCTTGTGTGCATTTCTGCTCTGACTTCGCCTTGTGAGGAGTTCTGAGTACTGGCCAGATCTAGGCTGGTTTATTAGAGTATTCAAACTTGATGATATTAAGATTATTTTTTTAATTGGGAAGTTCTGGGCTTACATTTTATACTGAAAAGGAGAAGCTGTTTTAAATGCACAGTGCTGCAATTTAAAGACTTTAAAGAAATGCTTCTTCTTCTTTGTGGATGAGGAGATGGGTTTGAGAACAGCCATGCTGGATAAAAGGAAAAATCCAGGCAGCCTGATAGACTCTGCCAACAGCTGGAAGAGCACAAAGGAGCAAGAGCAGCACTTAGGAACAGGCTGCAGAAAGCTATTACCATCAGGGAAAAGGAACTGGTATGGACTAGAGAACCCTAAGGAGAAGGTAGGAGTAGTTCCTTTTGGATGAGGAGAGGTTGTTAGAGAAGCTCTTCGAGGGAGAGTACTGGTGGACCAGCAATGACCTTCTTGTGAGGATGGTGCCCATCACATGAGTCTGCTGGGACCACACACTGGTAAGGCTTGGTGGGCAGGGACGGTCATGATGAAGAGGGTGAGACCACTGTGAGCTGTAGGGACACAGAGGTGGGACTGAGTGTGATACTTGCTCTGGTGCTGCTGGGGACTTCAACCTGAAAGCTTCTGCTGCAAGTGGGCAAGGACAGGGCCAGTGTCCCAGGGTGTATCAGGAGAGGTTCTTCCCTTAAAAACTCATTGTTTACAAGCCATTCCTGCCACCTTATCTGGAATAGCTTCTGTGGAGCCAGTCACCCACATCTGAGGAAGATAAACCCCAACTGGCTGGGGTCCAGGGGTGATTAGGGAACAGGCTATTTTCTGAGCAGAGACTGAAAGCCTAGATAAGTCCCTAACAAAGTGAAGTCAGGGAGAGAGCAGGAGGCTGGCTGTAAACACCGGGGGAAGGAAGGAGCTGCTGGAGATAAAAGCAGAGCCACAAGAAGAAACATGCAGGAGGCAGTCATAAATAAGTGAAGCTGAAGCCAAAGGTTGTGAAATGGCTCCAAAGGGTGAAGGGCAGGGTGAAAAATGATGGAGAAAGTTTTTAGAATTTCTTCCTCCAGAGTGTTCTCAGGCTTTGGCCCAGGCTGCCCAGGGAGGTGCTGGAGTCACCATCCCTGGAAGAGCTCAAAAAAAAATGTGTGGATGTGGTGCTTGGGGCCATGCTTTAGTGGTGAGCATGGGAGTGTTGTGTCCACAGATGGACTCAATCATCTCAGAAGTCTTTTCCATCCATAATGATTCTGATTTTGGCAACTACAGAGAAGTGGGCTTGATGCCCTCGGATGTCTGGGTCCCTCAAACCAGCTGCTTGTGCTTTGTTTAGCTGGATGGCTGTGGGAAGCGCTGGCTGAAGTCTCACCCAATGCCTTGGGAGCTTAAAGCAGCAGGAAGGCAGTGTCTGGGTGCCTGGAGCTGCCAGGTGGGCACCCACTGGACTCCTGAAGTGGTGCTGGGTGAAGCTCCAGCAGATCTGAGGAGATCCTGGGTCTCAATCCATGGCAATTCAGAGGAACAGTTTTCCAAAGGCTCTTGGCATTTAGTTTCTTGGGAATGACAAGCTCTGAACTTGGGCTCTCTGGAGTTGAACAACCATCAGAAATTTCCCTGCATGATGAAGCCACTGGCATGACTGAATCCCTGGGTGCTGCTTTAGAAACAGACTGAGCAGCAAACTCTGGGTTTAATGGTTCTTAAGTGGTTGTCAGTTTCTCTGTGCTTCTGCAACATCTCACCCAAACATTCGTGTACTTTGCAACATTGCACCAAAATATTGATGTACTTTGCAACATGTCACCAAAACAAGATTGGAAGAGCTGATAAATCTGGTCACTCCAAAGTCAAAACTCTTCAAAACATCATCTATAGCATTACATAAAACCAAGTAAGACACTTTGGGGGCATGTAAGTAACTACAAAGCCTCAGAACTCAAAAATAAATGGTTTGTCAAATAAAATGTCATAGGCAAGATGATGAAATGTTGCACATGCTGGTGGTGGATGCTGTCCTTGAAAGAAAAAATGGTAGGGAGGTTTTGCAACCGAGAATTCCAGTCAAGAATAATTTAAGGTGAAGTTTAAATCAGAAACCTTTCATATTTCACTAGGGCAAGGTGGTTCCCACTTGTAGGTGTTAGATGATAAACCAGCTCAACATGACAGCAGTTTTTCCTGCTGCCAGGAGACTGTGGCCCCAAATCTTTCTTATTTGGAGCCATCACAAGATAATCTGCTTTGGTTGGATGATTTAAAGACAAGAGTGGACATCTAGGATGTTGGTTGGTTATACTTCTGGAGACAGGAGGTTCTCTTGATCTTGTTCTGGTTTTGTTGTTCTGAAGTCTGCCTTGAGAGAGTCAAAGTCATCCCCATAAAGAAGCTATCTGTGGTGTCCCTTCCCTCCTCTCCACTGCTGTGGCTTGCTATGACATCCATCCTGTCCTGTTTATGCTGGGCTGGAGACTTGCACCATGGATGTGCTCCTCAGATCACAGCTGGGACAACCTAAGTGTTTGAGCATCCCACCAGCTCAGTAGGACTTTGGCCATCCTGTTGTACCTGACCCAGGAGGTGATGGGGAGCAGGATGCAATGGGGGGGGGAGGGGGCAGGGGGAGGTGGCTTCTCAGGCTGAGGATGCTCCTCTGCTCTTCAGGGCTTCTTCCACCCGGGCTTCTGCTGTGGTGAAATTCCAGCAGTGATGCTCAGTGACTCTCATGGTGGTTTTAGCTCAAGCCAAACCTTAGTTCTTGGCATTGACTTGGGGATAGGAGGAGAATCATCATGAGAACATGCTTTTCCTTACCCTGCTCTTCTCTCACTGTGAACCAAGTGATTCTTGAGGAGCACAGTCACAGCTACTACCTGGTGCAATGTTTATCTGCTCACTCAAGCCTTAGCCTGGGGATGCTGAGAATAGCAGCAGTGAGCAGTGCAGTCTGGAGGCTTGGTTTAATTCCTGTGTGGTGAATCAAAGTCACTCCTGCCTTCACCACGACTGCAGACTTGGCTTTTGCTTGACTAATCTCCTCCAAATACTGGTTTATTAATAGAACATCCTTATGTTTCCCCCCCTTCCTCTTTCCCATGTTCCCAACATGCTCTGTCTCTCCTATCAGCTCACAGTGCTTATCATAAAACCAAAAGCAACCTCATTTTCAAACTGTTAATTTCCTTTCTGAGGAGATGACAAATCCTCACAGTTTCTAGAGGCAGGTTCTAGAGTTTCTATCTTGGAGCCAAAGCAGCAGATTCAAAGTCAGAGTGGGGAAGAAGTCACTAATGCTATCACTGACCCCATGTCTTCTCTAGAATTTCACCCTGTCCTTTTAACAGATCAATAGCACAGAGTAGAAGAGCTGCAAAAGCAGAGTTTGAAAATCAAGATATCCTGGTTTACCTTTCTTAACCAAAATATTAGAGTACATAAAGAATTGCTCCTCTTGACTTTCACATATCTGTGGGGTGGTCATGTGTGTCCACGCCCGTGTGGAGGCTGTGGCAGTGGAGGGATGCTGGAGGAGAAAGGTTGCTCTGTGGGACTGTGATGTTCACAGGGAGAAGACCAATTCCTCACCCCAGATGTTGGAACAGATGGGTTGGCATCTGGAGCTGGGGGGATGCTGATGCTTGAAGTTGGATTCGTCATTGTTGACTAAAGCAAGGTCTGCTGAAACACAGAGATAGGTGAACCTTGTCTACCCCAGTGTGAAGCTCCAGGTGAGGATGGTGTATTTTTGGAGATAGGTCATATAGATGACTCAGAGGAAACCCTCAGGGAAAGGCTGCAGAGGCTTTTGTGCTGCTGTAGCAACTTATTGCCTCTGTGTAGTAAAATGTGATGCTCTTGACCCAAAGTGGCAATGAAGCTTTGCCTTTCCTTCTCCTGATGCCTTGGCATACAAAGGGCTGCTGTTATCCTCACCCCAGCAGTACTGCTACACATTGGAGTTTGAGGAACATCTTGGTTTTAAGTTGATTGAAGAAAATTCAGGACATGCTAAACTGAATAAGAAATTGCACCAGGGGAGGTTCAGGTTGGATATTAGGAAAAAAGTCTTCTCAGAAAGAGTGGTTAAGCATTGGCCCAGGCTGCCCAGGGCAGTGATGGAGTCACTATCCCTGGTTGGGTTCCAAAACTGTGTAGATGTGGTGCTTGGAGCCATGGTTTAGTGGCGAGCATGGCAATGCTGGGTGGGTGGTTGGACTCGATGGTCTCAGAGGGCTTCTCCAACCATCATGATTCTCTGATCAATCGTTCTGTAGCTGTCTTTCTGCCAAACATTTGTCACATGGTGACAGCATCCACAGTGACCTCCTACATGGGCTGGTTTTTCTTTTTAATTTTACTCTTTGGAGCTGAGCAGCCCATGGAGGAGGCAGGAAAACCAGAGGAACACCTTTGCTTGGGGTTTTCCACCTTCCCAGGGAAGGCTGCCAAATCAGCTGGTGGGGGATGGTTCAGCACACGCACATCTGCTGCTTCTGCCAGGACATGGCCTGGGAAACCACGTGCACAGCACCCAGATAAGCCAAAGGCAAAGGTCTGGTGCTTCAGAGTTCAGGTTGAACATTTTCTGGACTCTTCTTCATGCTTCATGCAGGTTGTTCCACATCTCATCATTTGTGCGTCTGCTCAAGATGGGTTTTAAGCAGCAGAAGGGGCAGAATTTAGCCTGGGATGCCAGGAAGAAAGGTGCTGTGAAGATGCCTGATATTTTTTTGTTTGCTCATACCACCTCCAGCATCCAGCCTGTTTTTCCCACCACCAGAGGAGTCCCAGCACAACCTTCATTTCAAGGATGACTCATTTCCTTTTCTGTAATGCTATTACTCACTGGTGCTAATAATATTTCCACCAGTGGAAGTGGTTATTCCAGAGGACTGCTGATAAACTGTCAGGTCCCACCTCACCTCTCAGCTGCTATCACAAGTGGTAGCCTCAACCTTCTCTGTGCCATCAGAGGGAGTCATTTTACTTTTGACCCTGGAATTGAATTCACTTCCAAGGGTCTGCCTGCAATCCCTCTGGAAACTGGTGACACTGACCAAACCAACCCAGGTGGTGATTCTTTCAGAGCCTTGATGCTGGAGCTGTTGGGTGCTGTGCATAGACTGGGGCAGGTTGTTTCTGGTGCCCTGTGGCCCCAGGAGCAGCGAGCAGCCAGGGCTGATAACCAGGTGCTTGTGTCATTGACACCATGAGGGAAGACGGATGCAAAGGCACCAGCAGTCACTTTGCCAGGCTCTGGAGATGGCTCCAAACCTAGCACTCCCCACAGCATCTCCTTGACTGTGGAGAGGGGGGATGAAGAATGTGGGATGGAAGGCTTTTGGCTTTTTCCTGGTCCTGATTTGTGAATCCTGAACACTTGTAAGGTGAAGCCCTTTCTTGTGTTGGCTTGTGGGGTGCAGAGGAAGGGATGTGATGTGGCCGGTGGTGAAGGTGGCAGTGGATGATTCTGTTGCTTTTCTGGCATGTGGCTGGCAGCAGCATGGGGAGAATGTTATTTTAAGCCCCCTCCTCTGCTGGTGGAAGCGTGAGAAGCAGAGTAGGGAGCTGTCTCACACAGCAGCTGAGCTTTCATGGCAGGTGTCAGCTAACCTGAGTTTTATATTTAAAAGATAGTTTTAATTAAACTTTCCCCAAGTCCTTATTTGATAATCACACCCAGGGTATTATTTAATAACTACACTGGTGGTGTTGGGTTCCTCCACCACCTGTGTGGTGGGTGGAGTGGGAGCTGCTGGGAAGAGGAGAGCTGGTGGTGACCCTGGAGAGGTGCTGGGTGGGATGTGGCTGGGCTAGGTGATGGTTTGAAGGTGGTGGTGGAAAAATGTCTCTTAGAGCTGTTGGCTTTGCAGGAGAGATGTAAGGGGTGAGGGGGAAACATCTCCATCATGGGGTGGGAACCAGCTGTCTGTCCCACACCATCCTGTGCTATTCCATCTCATCAGGGAGCCTTCCTTTTGGTCCCACTTCTGATCAGGTTACAACCTGGGGCAGTCCAACAGCCACTTCCTTAGCTGTCTGGGATAATGGAAACGTCTTCAATAATTCAGGGGTGGAATCTGCTCTTGGGATGGTGAATTTTGCAGGAGGAAGAGAAGTGGGTGGCTGGCTGGGCTGAGTGGGGGTTGCCCATGCTGACTGACAGCCCTCTGGCCTCTCTTCTCTCTAGATAGTGATGTACATAGGGCAGGTCTCCAAGGACATCCTCAAGTGGCCTCGGCCTCTCTCCCCACCTGTGGTCAAGCTGGAGATGAGGACAGATGCAGAGTATGGGATGCCTTCCACCCATGCCATGGCAGCCACTGCCATCTCCTTCTCCTTCCTCCTGGCCACTGCCAACCTCTACAAGGTAAGGGGTGAAAAGAGAAGAAAAACATGTGTCTGCTTCCAGCAAGCTACACAAGTGGCAAATCCAAAGCTGTTGCCACTTCCAGAGGACTTCTGTACTCATTTTTGGGGACTGTGATTTTTTTCCCTGGTGTTGCCTGTACCAGGGGGGTGGCCGGGGGGGAGTGGCAGACACAAGACATCTGCAACTAGATCAGGTTGCTCAGAGCCCCAGACAACCTGACCTGCAATGGTTCCACGGATGGGACATCTCCCACCTCTGGGCAACCTGGGCCAGGCTCTCACCACCCTCAGTGTGAAACATTTCTTCCTTAGATCTCAGAAGGAAGTGCCTTCCCCATGGGAGATCTGTCAGACCAGCTGCTTGGCTGCTTTATTTCAGATGATGATGTAATTGGTGTATTTAAGTTTTGGGGTTGTTTTTGTTGGGTTTTTTTTCCCCTTTTCACAGTATCCATTTGAACTTGGCCTGGCAGCAGCATTTGTGTTCTCAGCACTGGTGTGTCTCAGCAGGCTCTACACAGGGATGCACACAGTCCTGGTAAGGATGCCTCATGTCCGTTGTCCCTCTCTCTCTCTTTCCTCTCCTCTCCTCCATTTCTCCATCTCCCACCCCTCAAGCAGTGGCTGTCCTGCCTTCACCGTGCTCCCATACGAGCACAGGAGCCAGGGCACTAAATTTCAGGCTGTAAGTTCGGAGGCATCTGCGAGGAAACCCTCAGGCTATTGCTATTTGAGTCTGCAAGGGAATTCTTTATCCCATGGTGGAAGCAGGGGTGGGGTGGGGTTGAGGAGCTGGGTGAGGTCAGGGTGGCATCCCTAGTTGTAGGTCTGTGTTTGGTAATGTTAATTGCAAGGAATGCACTTGGGCAAGTGCCTCTGCTCCTTGGCTAAGCCTTTTGTGCAATAGTATCACTGTTGTCAGCGAGAAACAGTCGAGGCTGGTTCAGCCTGGGAGCATCAGGGGAGGGAACAGCAGGTGGAGGAATTCCCACCAGGACCAGGAGAGGGTCAGACATGACAAGTGAGCTGCCCTTGGGGAGCAACATGTCTCCTGTGACCATCCAGGGACATGACACTGAAATATTATGACAAGCTTCTCATTTTCAGCTGGAAGGAAATGCATTCTTAGAGGACTGAGATGTGCAAATCCTTCACCAGCAAATAATCATCACACATCTGTGACTTGACCTGCTTTGGGTGCAGGTCTTGGGTGATGTCAGCTCTGCTCTGAGGACAGATTTGATTCCACAGTAGCTGGTTCCTTCCTGAGGAGAGGGAAGCATCATGGAGCGGTGGGAAGGGCTGGGTCGGGCTTCCCAAGGCTGGAAGCAAACTGCTGGCTCCTCCTCTGCAGCAGCTTGACAGGAATTGTTGATTGGTTGCATATACATCAATAATTGCTTTATTTTTTTCTCCCACTAATTAATTATTATGTTTGGAATAGGGAGACTAGATGCCTGTAAGATGCTCTTATGAGATTAAGGTTATCTGTAAAATATAGCTTGGATCTTCCCTTCTAGGCCCTAGTGGATCAAAACAATATCTTAAATCAAAGCTGCAGACACCCTTTCTTGGCCAGTGACCTTAGGTCCATCAGTACAAATTCTTTGCATACTTCCCTTGCTGGTCCTTCATAAGACTCCTCTAAATTTAGATGGATTTTAGGGTAAAGAATAAAAAGTTCTTTGTGCCTTTGACATGATGAAAAAGGGCTTGAAAATAAAACTAAATTAAAAAGCAAGCTCCTCAGTTGAACTGTGAGCAATGCTGCCTGTCCAAAGGGCAAATGGATGTGGCTGGGGTCTTCATCCTAGGGGTGTTGTGGTGGGGATGGAGCTGAGGACATGCCTGATGAGCACAGGCTGCCCAAAAGCAACCTCTCTGTTCATAGGATCTCACTACAAGGAGAGGTTCTTTGGGGGAAGATGTGCAGTTGGGAGACATCCTCTCCAAACAACCTCTCTGGGCAGCCTGGGCCAGCGTTTCACCACCCTCAGTGGCAACAATTTCTTCCTTCTCTCTAGTCTAAATCTCCCTCTTAGTTTCAAACCATCAGCCCTTGTCCTGTCCCAACAAGCCTTGCTGGAAATCTGTCCCCATCTTTCTTATCAACCCTTCTAAGTACTGAAAGGCTGCCAGAAGGTCTCCCTGGAGCCTTCTCTTCTCCAGGCTGAACAACCCCAACTCTCTCAGCCTGTCCTCACAGCAGAGAGGTACCAGCCCTCAGATCACTTCTGTAGCCTCCTCTGGATCCTCTCCACCAGGTCCATGTCTCTCCTGTGTTGAGTACTCCAGAGTTGGACCCAGCACTGCAGGTGAGGTCTCCCCAGGGCAGAACAGAGGCAGAATCCTCTCCCTGACTTGCTGGCCATGCTCTGGGGGTGCAGCCCAGGAGACAGTTGACTTCTGGGCCATGAGGACACGTTGCCAGCTTCTATCCAGCTTTTCATCCAGGCTTGCCTGTGCTGAGGGAACATCCTAGCAAGGCAATTGGAAGTTCTAAGCTTTGCCAGTAGTGCAGCACCTTGAGTAAAACTCGTGCCTGCCCTCATCTAAAAATTCCTTTGTAATTGTGGGGTTGGCTCCAGGTTAATCTGTTTACAGAGGCAAGAATGTTCTTCCTGGGACTGTTCACAGCAGCTCCACCTGCCACCAGGGAGAGTGAAGATTCTGCTCCTGGGTGCATGGGTGGGAAGTTTACTAGTGAGAGGTCTAAGAGGAAATCTCTTCAAGTTGCATCAGGGAGGTTTAGATTGGATAGTAGGAAAAATTTCTTCACTGGAAGAGTTGTTAGGCATTGGCCTAGGCTGCCCAGGGCAGTGGTGGAGTCATCAGCCCTGGAGGGGTTCAAAAAACATCTAGATGTGCTGAGGGACATGGTTTAGTGTCGTGGTGGTGATAGGCTGACAGTTGGACCTGATGGTCTTAAAGGTTTCTTCCAACCTTAATGATTCTGTGGTCCAGAAAAGTAAATTCATCTTACAGAAATCTGAACCATCTCCTCCTTAGCTGAGCAGGCCAGAGGAGAGCAGCCCCCAGCTCCTCTGTGTCCATGCTGGGCCAAAACATGCTTGTAAGTTTGAAGACATCACCCAGAAATCAGTATCAATAGAGGGATAATTGTGGGCTATTGACAGCTCATGGCACCTCACAGCCACTGGCTTTGTGTATTGCCCTGGTTATCCTCACACCTTGGGTGAGGAGCAAATGGAAGGGGAAATTTTGTGTCAGGAAATAGATAATCCTGCCTGTGATTAGCTTTAGCTTCTGCAGGGCATTATGGGGTCAACCCTTGGTGTCTCCCAGGACTCACAAAGCTTTTTAAACCTCCTCTCTTTGCAGGATGTGATAGGTGGGGCACTGATTTCAGCTGTGCTGCTTCTGCTCCTCTACCCCGCCTGGGACACGATCGATCACTTGCTGTTGACTAGTCCTTTCTGCCCGCTGCTCTCCATCGCTGTGCCTCTCCTCTTATGCTACAACTACCCCAAGCTGGACTACTACAGCCCTACCAGGGGAGACACCACTACTATCCTAGGAGCAGGAGCTGGAGCAACTCTGGGATTTTGGTTAAATAACCAATTTGCTGCCTCAGGCTACCCCAGGGACAGCTTTCAGCTTGGACTGCCTCTGCTCACCAGTAGAATGGTGGTGGTAATGCTGACCAGGTTCTTGGTAGGGATCCTCCTTGTTCTCCTGACACGCTGGCTCATGAAGAGCGTGGTCCTTGGCCTGCTGGGCTACAGGTACAAGTTCTCCAGGGGTGACCTGGAAGCCAGGAGGCGACTGGAAGTAGAAGTGCCCTATAAGTTCATAACCTACTTCTCGGTCGGCCTCAGTGCCACCGTGATTGTGCCACGGTTCCACCAGCTGCTAGGACTGATGTGAGCATAGGACCTTCCTTCCAGAGCCACCTTCAGCACCACCACTTCAGAGAGGAGTCCATCAAGGTTGGGAACTGGACTAAAAAGTGCCTTGTGCCTTTTCTGCTCTGGTAGGGTGGGTTGACCTTGGCTGGATCTCCACCAAAGCCACTCTCTCACTGTCCTCCTCAGCTGGACAGGGGAGAGAGAAGATAATGAAAGGCTCCTGGGTTGAGGTAAGGACAGGGAGAGGTCACTCAGCAGTTACCAGCATGGGCAAAACAGACTCAACTTGAGGGGAAATTTATTTATTGCTAATAAATTAGAATAAGATAATGAGAAATAAACCCAAATCTTCAGACACCTTCCCCCACCCCTCCCTTCTTCCTGGGCTCAACTTCACTCCCAGTTTTCTCCACCTCCTCCCTCGCAGTGGTGCAGGCAGATGAGGAACAGGGGTTGGGGTCAGTTCATCACACTTTGTCTGCTGCTCCTTGCTCCTCTCCTGCTGCAGCAAGTTCCTCTGATGGAAGCCTGCCCTTCATGAACTTCTTCAACATGAGTCCTTCCTATGAGCTGCAGTTCTTCATGATCTGCTGCTCCAATGTGGGTCCCTTCCACGGGGTGCTGTCCCTCAGAAGCAGGTTGCTCCAGGGTGGGTCCTCTATGGACTGAAAGCTCCTGCCAGCAAACCTTCTCCCGTGTGGGCTCTTCTCTCCATGGGGCCACAGGTCTTGCCAGGACCCTGCTCCAGTGTGGGCTTCCCATGGGGTCACAGCCTCTTTGGGGCATCCATCTGCTTTGGCATGGGGTCCTCCAAGGGCTGCAGGTGGAGGTATGCTCCACTGTGGACCTCCATGGGCTGCCACAATATCAGGTTCCTTCAGCAACCAGCATGGGCAGAGAGCAGATGGTCCAGCTGAGCAGTTCCCTGAAGAAATCTGATGATGATTGTGCTTGTTGCTTGTCACAGTATCTTCTGAAGGTGCTGCTGGACCTGATAGTTCTGTGTGTAGGGTTTTACCCACTGCAGTCCCTCAATAAACCCCCAAGAACTAAAACAGAAGAAGAAAAAGTCCAACACAAAACATTCTAAGTGTTTTGTAACAAATGTATCTTGGATGTGAGTAGGAAAATCTCCACTAGAAGACCCTTTGCCTACTTCCAACCAACCACAGTTTTTACCATAACATTGAGGTTTGTTTTCAAAGTGTTTTAACTCTGGTTTATCTTCCTTGGATAGGACAAAAGTCCTTCCTATGGTGTAGGGGTGCCAAGCAGTGTCCTTGAACTGTGTTGTGGGAGGAGCTGAGCGGTGACTCTGGTGACCACAACGTGTGGTGATAAGAGGCCATGGTTTCTTGGTGCTGCACAGCATTAGGGTTGGTCTTCCATGCTTCTTGCAATACCATGTTAGACCCTTGGAGAGCAGCAGTTGATGACTCTCCTAGGAATGCTCCTCAGTACAACTCAGGCTCTTTATCTTGCACAAGTATCTATCAGCTGCTGGACCACCGAGCTGTTGAGAAATCCAGTGGTGAGTGTGGTCTGCTTGGCTAGAAAGATGGAACGTGCTCTGAGCTTCAAACATGTGTGCCTCTCCTGCTGCAAGCCTGTTTTCTAACCATGCCTGCTTGTCCTCTTGGCTGCCAGAAAAAGTCACCTGAAAAAGGGAAAAGAGGAGCTTTGCCATCAGCTCTGTGTGTGTAGGAACAGAATCAAGCCCCAGAATCACTGCTGGGAGTGTTGGGTGAGCAGCAGGAGGTTGATGGAGCTGGGTGATGGTGGTGAGCTTGATGGTTGGACTTGATGATCTTGGAGGTCTTTTCCAACCTTAATGATTCTGTGATGTTAAACCCAGATTGGGAGCCTCCAGAAAAGACACAGGCAGAAACTGTAGCCATTTTTGGATGAACAGTTTTCAGTCAGGCTACATGGGCTTCGCTCGGGCACACAAAGACCTTTGAGGAGTCTCGCAGCAGTGCTCACTCCCATGTGCCCTTTGGTAGGTGCTGGACTCGGGCCACCAAAGCCCCATCAGGCTCTCAGCCACCTTGTGTAGGAAGTGCTTTGGGAGGGAGAGCTGCAGAGCCAAGCTGAAGCTCTGTGGAGCTGCCACATCACAGTGAACAGGACCAAAACTGGGGGAGAAAAAATGAATGTCTAAGGTGCAGGGTGGCATCAGTCAGCCCCAAGACAGGCATGGTTGGATGGAGACACTCCTGCAGCTTCATAGGTGACATCTTTCTGGATTCCAGCCCTTTTCTGCTCTGAAGATTGGGTAGATGATAGCTGAATGCTTGGATTTGTGCATTTTGATCTTTTCTAGCACTCACCTGGGTGTGACTCTTGCCATACATGTGACCTGCAGATGCTTGGGGTTTGAAAATACACTTAATTTTGCAAAGTTTGGTGTTTCTCTGTTCATTCTACATCATCTGTTGAGTCTCTTTCCTCTCTGTGGCTAGTTGTAAATGATTGGTGTTAAGGAGAAGGAGTTGTGGCATAAAAAGCTTCCACAATGCTAACAGCCACCTGTCCTCCCATGCTGGTCACTTGTACTCTGCTCTGTGCATCTGAAAACAGGTGAGGCCATGTCCTCTCCTCAGCATGCCATCCCACCTGGCAGTGGCATTGTCCATGGGTCCCCAAGTTGCCCACAGCTGAGCGGGGAGAGCTCTGTTTGCTGCAGCATCCCTGGGCTGCTGGCACTAGCCATGGCTTTCAGGTGGGCTTGCTGCTGAGGCTGTGCTCCTGGGATGCTCACAGGACTGCAGCTGTTCCTGCAGGACCAGGTTTGAAGAGATAAGTCCTCTGACAAGCTAGGACACAACAACCTTTCTCTATTTCATGAACCTGATGCACCAGGCCCTAGCTACAAAGCCACACTGCCCTTCTCTGGACACACTCCAGCACCTCAATGTCCTTCTGGGAGTGAGAAGCCCAAAACTGAATCCAGGATGGGAGATGTGGCCTCCCCTGTGCCCAGCCCAGGAGGACAATCCCTGCTCAGTCCCTGGAGGTAACATAACTTGCTAAAAGCAGAGAAAGAGAATCAAGAGGAAGCTTTAAAAGCCTCTGCAAAGCCTCTGACCCCTCTCACAGCTGGATGTGGTGCCAGCAGCCACGGCCAGGCTCCTGTAGCTGTGCAGCTGAAGTTTGGCTGTGGTGCCGTGTTCAGATAAGATGTGACTCTTAACGAGGGGGAGGCTGTCCAGAGCAGTAGTGGAGTCACTATCCCTGGAAGCATTCAGAAACCACATAGATGTGGTGCTGAGAGACCTGGTTTAGTGGTGACCTGGCAGTATTAGGTTAAGAGCTGGATCTTGAAGGTCTTTTCCAGTCAGAATGATTCAATGATTTTTCAGGACAGAGCTAATGTCCTGCTTGTGGAGCACTTAGCTACCACGGGCAAATGGTATGGAAAAGGAGCAGCAGTGATCCCCAAGAGCCTCCCAGCACATCCCACTGCAGCTCAAGCCCATAGTCCCAGCCTAATCTGCTCTTTACACTCAGAGAACAGGAAATTCCCAGGAGAACTGGGACACCTAAAGCCTCAGGAAAACCCAAACCCTTGGAAAACCTCGAGCAGAGAAATAATCTTCAGTGCAGGGAAATCTGCCTGTCCTCTGCTGAAATCCAAATCTCCCTCATTGTGCTCCCTAATCCCCATGCCTGACACAGCAGTAACTGGAAGGGAGGGGTAAGGGAAGGGGGGGGTTAATACATCCCATCTGTGGCCCAGCTTGCTTCCCACACTGCAGCGCTGGGGGCGGCACGGAGAGACACATCCTGCACACGACAAGCTGGCTAATCCCTCGGGAGCCTGGAAAATGTGAGCTGCAGTTTCCAGGCTCTCCAGCGGGAGCTGGACTCGGCCGTGGAATGGATGGCAACAGCTCTCTTCTCACTTCGTGTCTGTCAGGCAGGGATAAGGAAAAAATCTCCACTTCCATCCAAGGGGAACAGTAGGGGCTCCAGATGGGGAAGTGTAGTGTGTTCTTCATACCAGATTAGCACCAAAAAAGCCTTGGCTGGTGCCTTCCCACCTGTTAGGATTAGCGAGAGGGATCTAAGCAAGCATCACCCTCAGCACTGCACATCTCTCCCCTCGATGAGATTCTCATTGTAATGCTTTTCTGCAGCACCTCCCAGCTCTGCAGGCTTCAGCACAGCAGTCATGGACCTGGAGGAGGTCACAGAAATGATCTGAAGGCTGGAACCTCTCTGCTGGGAGGACAGGCTGAGAGAGTTGGGGTTGCTCAGCCTGGGGAAAAAAAAGGCTCCAGGGAGACCTTCTTGGGGCCTTTCATTACTTAAAGGGGTTAGTAAGAAAGATGGAGACAGACTTTTTAGCAGGTCCTGTTGAAACAGGACAAGGGCTGATGGTTTGAAACTAAGAGGGAGATTTAGACTAGAGAGAAGGAAGAAATTTTTGATGCTGAGGATGGTGAGACCCTGACCCAGGTTGCCCAGTGAGCTGGGAGATGTCCCATCCCTGGAACCACTCCAGGTCAGATTGTTTGGGGCTCTGAGCAACCTGCTCTAGTTGGAGATGTTCCTGCTGCCTGCAGGGGTGTTGGACTAGATGACCTTGAAAGGTCCCTTCCAACCCAAACCAGCCTGTGATCCTGTGTCCATTCTTGGCCTGGGATCAGGAACTATCTGGTTCTCCCCACAGCATCTTAGCCAAATGCAAAACACTGGTGACTGGCATCCTGCAACATTAGCAATGGTTCTCAGATTGCAAATGAGGGCCAGCCAGTACAGAGCCTGCATCAGAGCCCTCAGTTGGCCACCCACTCGGTGACCTTAGCCCAGGAAGGGTGTATCAGGCATCAACATGCTGGATGGAGCTTCTTGAACTCTGACAGCAAAGGCACAAAGTGCCAGGCTGCTGGCAGAGTAACTGCTGCCAGAAAGCCACTGAGAAGGAGAAGCTTGACCTGTGAGAGGTTCTCATCCACTGTCAGGAGCAAAACAGCAAGGGAAGTAGAACTGGCTGAGAGCTGCATGGTCCCTGCTGTGCAACTGGGCTTCAGAAAGCTGCTGGTGGGGCTCTGTGAGTGCTGCAGGACCAAGAGAACTCCTGCAGACACACATGCCAGCCTCAGTCAGGGTAAGGCTTTGATAGTTTTCAGCTCCTCATGCAAAAAGAGCAGTGGCCTATGGTCCTAAATGCATTGCCCCTATTTGGTGTGGAGCTTCACAAAACCACCAGGCTTCCCTCCAGCCTGCAAAAAATGTAATTGCACCTCCTCCCCTTTCTGAATGTAGAATGATAAAGGCTCACCAGTTCTGTCTGGAGAAGGGAAGCAGATATTACACACATCTTGCTTACAAAACAGCTCTGGTTTTCATGAAACGAGTTTGTTTTCCTCCCCCAGCCATTGCTGAGCACATGACAAGAAAAGCTCAGCTCCTTAGTTCTGCTCACATTCACTCAGCATTTGCTCTAATCAATTATCTTATTTCATGCAATAAGGAAAAGAATGAGATTCCTGTTCTGCAGCCATAATCAGTTACAGTATGAAGCTGTGTCTGTGGAACATTTCTGAGCTTGAAAACTAATCATGTGCTCTGCCATCACATTTCTCTCATAACACGCTGGGCTTTGGCCCAATTGGCTCCTCCCCCACCCTTCCTCAGACAAAATACTGAGGGCAGGGTCCAGGCTGAGCTGCCACATTCTCACCCTGCAGAAGGTAGCCTGGAAGGAAAAGCTTGACCCAAGGAGCCAGGCTCTGTTTTTTTCTAGTTTATTGGGATAGAGGAGCATAAGCAGATACACCCTGCAGAGGAAGAGGAAAGAGCAGAGGGTGCTGCACGTGCCAGCAGCTGGCTGCAGGAGGATCAAAGTCCCATCCTCAGACGAAGGGCTCGATGTTGATCTCCAGGGCAGAGCAGGGCATGGTGAGCTCAAACTTGGTGATGACATCAGGGTGGAGGACTCCTAGCTTCCCAATGCTCTGACCTTTGGCAAAAACCTCAGCACAGCGACCAGGAAAGAAAGCAGAGCCTGGAAAGCAAGTGAGAGGGAGAATCAATGTTTCTCTGGGCTAAAGGAGTCAATAGGCATTTAAGGTGGAGAACAAAGCTCTCAGTATTAAACCTTCCTATGTGCTGAGATGCTGGGAAGAGGCTCACACCTCCTTCTGTTAATGGTTGTCATGACTGATAGAGAAGGAGGAAAGAGTCTGAGTTCAAACAACCACAAAGCCCAAGGCATGGACATTTTCACACCAAGTGCCTCCTGGAACAGACATTAGCACAGGTAAGTTGAGTCAGGGGCTACTGAAATGAAGAATTTTTGCAGGCTTTAGGCTATGTAACACCTGAATGTTCCCCACCTTGACTCTGTTGAAGGCAATCAAAGCTGGCTGTCATCTGAGGGGTAAGCAGGCACGTCACGCTTGATTACATGTCACATAATTAGAAACAACCTACATTCCTCATCTGGAGAAGAGCTTTTAAGCAGTTTCATACACACTGTCAAACTGTGGAACAATGAGAACCTCCAAGGAAGCTGAAGATCGTCTTCCTCATAGCTCAGACCAAGCCCCAGGTTGTAAATGTTGTTTGGGAGTGCAAATAAAAGAAAGAAAAGCAAGTAGCTGACTTGGCCATGAAGAATTTGGAGGAGCTGTGCAGGCTTTTTCAGAGCAAGCCTATCCTGCCTGGGACCTTCTCCGTGCCTGGTGCTGCACCAGAGTTGGGGACCAGCTGGCTTCCCTGCCCTCACCCCTTCCTCTGCATTGTTATCTCACGGGGCTAAAAATCCAACCAAGCACCTTCTACAGGCAGAGCTGGTTATTGGGCATGTGTGAGGTTACACCACTGCAGAGGAGAACATCCCTGCTCCTCATGCTTCTGTACCAGGATGAAGACAGAAGCTGAGGAGCTGCTCCCTGCCCTGCTCCCGACAAGGTCCTTCGGCATCCTCTGCATCCTGCGAAAGGATGGCAAGGATTGCACCGAATCCCAGGGTGGTGGGGTTTGGAAGGGACCTCTGGAGATCATCTAGTCCTCCTGCTCCAGCAGGGTCACCCAGAAAAGGTTAACTTCTTGGTGTGCTCAGTGCTTTGCAGACATGGCACTTGCAGGGTGTAATTCTGTGACTGGGAGAGATCAGACAATAAGCAAATAAAAATGAAAGAACCTGTTGGAAGCTTTAAGGTCCCCAGCTGTCCAGCTAATGCTTGGCTCTTCCACCAAAGAAACATGAGCTGAGGAGTAGGCTTACAGAGAGTTTATGAACTCTGGTTAATAATGAAACTATTATGATGATGACTGGCTGCACTACAGAATGCTTCCAAGTATATTCCTGCCTGCCAAGAGGGCCTCCAGACTGCGCCCCACGGATGGGAGACCTAAGGTCTTCATCATCTCAGTGCCTCTTCTTTTGACCACACACATGGTAAGAGGAGGTTGGCTCACACCTGAGACTGGTTGTTGTTGGTCCATGTATCTCTGCCAGGGCACCAGAATCTGGAGCAAATGTAAACTTCAGATCAAAAACTTCACATCTTGAAAGGGAAGCACATAAGCACTCAAAAGAGACAGGAAAAATCTGAGCAGAAAAGGGGGAAAAGAGAAACAAGCACTTTGTAGCTGGGGGGAGAGCTTTGAGTGAAGGACCAACCATGACTAGAAAAAGAGACCTGAGCTAGAGCAACCTCATTGTGCTGAGGAGCAGCCATGAGTTGCAGGAGCATCTGAGCACCTCTGAGCAGGACAACCAACCAGAGGGTTCATCAAAAAAGGTAAGGATTGGTGTTTCTTTGGTCTTGCTTTGTGTGTTACTTATGGTTATCAAGTAAATAGCAGTGGTGGTTTAGCTTGGTAGCAGAGTTTGTGTTATGGACTGGACCATCATGTCACCTCTTCAAGGAGACAACTCTAGAGTGGGAGTTAAGGCTGCAGGAAAGATGTGCTTCTGCTACTTGCGCATATGGGGAATGGGTGAAAAATACACGTGGTATTATCTCCTTTGGGTAAGCCACAGCATAAGCTGAAGGTCAGTGCTCTTGAGCTTCACTGAGGGCTTGATGCCAAAAGGAGATTTCCCAGAATGGTCAGCAGCTGTGACCTGCAGATTTTGAGCAGGAGTTCAAAGCTTACAGTGGGGTTTGTCCTGTTTTGAGTATGCTAACATCATCAAGAATGGAATGGTTGTGAGGAGCATGGTCTTCCTGGAGAAAGCTTTGGCTGCTGAAGCAGCCACCAAAGCAGACCTAGAGGCACCATTATCAGTAGGTGTGGTGGTGAGGGGTTGTGTTTGCTGCTGCTGCAATTGTACTGAGAGGCTGCTCCTGTAGCTCTGGTTGGTTGTGCCACCAAGTCCATGGAGAACCAAAACTCATTTAAAAATTGTAGTTTCCCCTAACATCAGTTTTAAAGAGAACAGATTTATCTTTCTTGCTCTAGTTAACTATTTCTGCTCTGCACATAAACAGTACTCCATAAACTTCATCTTGCAATCTAGCCAAGAGGTCCTATTGCCCTTGCTGATAGAGACCTCTACAATGCCAAAGGAAGCCAGAAGGTCTAGCAATGGAGATCCACCTCTTCATCTGGCCATGTTCTAACTGGCAGTTAGGAGAAGGAGTGGGTGAAACACCACCTGCCCTCCTAAGGCAGAGAAGCCAGAACCAGCTACGTCTTAACGCTGACATTCTACAAGCAAGCCAAAGACAAAAGCTGCTTCTGGTGGCTGCAAGGAAGAATTTCATTTCCAGTGTTCAGTGATGTGGAAATAACACCTTTAATTAAAGCTTCTGTAGCATGTCCTCTGAATCTCTAATTGCCTCTCTGTGCTCAGGCAGCAGGGCCACTCTGATTGCTCTGGGGTAATTCTTTGGCCAGTAATCCAATAGAGCATGTAGTCTTGAGCACATTTTCTGCCTAATTGACCCTCAAAGAGCTGCGAGTTCCTGCACTCTTTGTTGTCAAACACCTTGCAGAGTTTCTTTTCTCTCCCTTACTCTCCTCTCCTCTTCAAAAAGAAATAGATTAAAGCAGTATGATGGGCCTACAGTTGCACTAACCCTTCAAACCCACTCCCCTGTTCCTGTAATTGGAAGGAACATCGGAAGCTGAAGCTTAAGGAGGTAATAGAGCAGAGCTCACCTGGCCTCCAAAGGCTTTCATCTTCATTCTCCATCCCCTCAGTCACTGCAGCTGCCCTTTCACTACCACATCCTGACTCACCTGCTGAAGTGTTTTACCTGTGCTACATGGGATGGAATTTAGTTGGTTTTCTTTTTGGGATCAGGCTTTTGACGTTTTTGGCCAGTTCCTTCTGCTGGCAGACACACTCCCATGCAGCCACAAGACACCATCAGACCAGGGACTGTTTAAAAAGGCAACCACCTTTCCTTGCCCATGTATGTAGTGTTTCAGGCTTCCAGAACCTCACAGAATGCAACAGCAACCTCACAATCATCCCTTGCCTGTGATTTTAAAGGTTAGCTGAAGGTAAATCATTCCTTGATATCTCAAATCTTGCATAGTTTTTGGACCCTACTGAGAAAGCACATATCAGGCCTTCCAGGAAATGACAAACTAGCATGGAATAATACCTAATTAGCTAATGAATCTCTGCAGTCACGGCAACTGTTAATCGCTTAGTTTGGGCAGCTAAGATTTCTGTGCAAACCAAGGCCTGGCTGCACCCCAGGGACAGAAATGCTTCACCAGGCTCAGTGTGAGCCAGCCCACAACCAGAAGCACTTCTGGGTCTGCAACGAACGCAGTTATTCTGCTTCTGAACCCAAACGCAGGGGGAGGGGCTGTGCCCAGCAGGTGAACTGGGTTGAGTCTACATTAGCTCAGCACTTCTTTACTCATCTGCTCTTTTCAAATGCACCACAAGCAAAGGTAAAGTCAATTCTTGCAGTGTGGGCAGCAGAAATGCTAATCCTAGGATCCTGCATTCATGTTGAGCTAAAGATTTAAGCTAAAATCTTGCAATAAAACTGTAAACAGGAATTTGCATCAATAAATGTTAGGAAATGCATGTAAGGGTTAAAAAAAATCAAACCGGATCTGAGAGCTGCTTCACTAGGAGCTGTAGATGTGACATGATCATGACTGCTGGCATTAAATATGAACACTGTAGTGCAAATGGAAGCATACAGACACTTCTAGCTGGGGCCAAGCTGTGAAGGAGGTGAAAATGGACTCAGAGGATGAAGCTGTGGGACTGGTCAAGTGTAGCTGGGTGCAAGCAGACCTGCAGCCTGACCCCTGTGACTTCAATCGCTGCCCCTGTGCACTGAGAGGGGAGATGTGCAATTTGCTGCTATTTCTGCTGCTGCCTTGGATGAATCATTTCTTCTCTAGAGAAGGCTTTGCAACACTGAACATACAGTTTATGATAGAAAAATGCTTTTCTATTTCACAATGTGAGGAGACAGAAGGGATGGAAATGACCTAATTCTGTATTGTATCATGTAAGCTTTGCCAGAGGTTGGTGCAAGAAAGATTCTTCTCTGTTAGATTCACTATGCAGCATGATTAAAAAAAGATAGTTGCCTTTGGAAGGGGAAAGAATTAAACTCTAAAGAGGTCTCCAACGGAAAGGAACAGTAGAAGAGGAAAGACTTGATGTCAGAGGGAAGAAAGTGGCACCTTGAGCCTCAGGAACACAAATGCCAGTGATCCAGGTGGTTCTGAGAGTTGACAAGAACTAGTCTAGTAGAAGATAGAAAGTCTGTCAGGAGAAATGCTGCTACTTCTTGGAGCACCCCTGATCTGACAGAATGAAATGCAGTGGGAAGAAAAATGCTGTAATCCTCTTCAGTTAGTACTTGTAGAAAGAGGAAGGTGAGAGAAGAGAAGCCTTGGCTTGACACCCCTCCCCTGAATGGTTCTGCAGTTATCACAGATTCTTTGTCCTCCCACTATTGTACTACAGGACACATCCTTCTCAAGGAGCCAAGCCAAAGGAGCTTCTCTTCTGAAATATCAATCCAATTTTGCCTTGTAATGAGGTGATTGCAATTAATGATCAGGGCTGGAACTTCTGAAAGCCCTTGCAGAATTAGGGCAAGACATTTAAGAGTACTAAAATCTGTCAGGTTTGATATAAACCCTGCCCTTACCTCCTAGTGCTATCTTCCAGAAGAATCTATTTGCTAAGTGAGCAGTGCTAGTTCCACAACAAACTGGGAACTGCTGGCTAAATCTATTCAGTGCTGAAGCCAAAGTGGGGAAACACCAGAAAACAGACAAAAATGAGAGAGATTAAAATGCACTTCCTAGCATATGATTAATACCAATGGCTGAAAATGCATCAAGGGAAGGGAGGAACTGGGGAAAGATGAATGACTGGCAGCAATAAAGAGCAGTAGAAGATCTTGTAAGACTACTGGAAACAAACTGTAGGTAGAGCCCTTTGCTACCAGAACTGTGTCCCATCAGAAGTTCAACCAGACATGTATTTGTAGTAAATACTTAATATTGAGGGGAGAAAGGGAGCTTTGAATACAAGGTGTCCACTGAAAAAGTGAACGGCTGGTTGCATCTGTCAGGATTCAGTGTTCCTGTGATGCCAGGAGTCACAGGCACCTGAGTGATGGTGCAATTCTCCAGGCAGGTTTCCTGCTAACTCAAGAGTAACAAGATGGGAATTCTACAGTACTAGAAGCATATTAAGGTGGTGCCAGTTTGCCAAGGTGGATGATCTAGATTGATGCTGGGTGAGGGAAACAAAAGCCAATTAAATGGATTAAGAAGTGACTGGTATCTTCTAATATGTCACAAGTGGTATTTGGAGGCTTCCCAGTGAAACTGGCACATTTCCTTTAGTTATCTCTGAGTAAATACACAATTATTGACATTCATGAACAGCACAGGGGCTGCCAAGGCAGGCAACAGAAAAGCCAAACTTGCCATTAAGAGGAATCAATCTCCTTAAAATAAAACAGGTATTAATAATGCCAAGTTCAACACAGGCACTAAAACACTTGTGTAAGACAGCCTCCCAGTTTGAACTGGTCACCAGAGATAGATGCCAGCGTTCAATGCTGCATGGATCTCAGAATTAGTCCATGACTTCCCTCCCTGTGCCTTGTGACTTGAGGTTCACAGCCTAAATCCTCTTCCTAAAGATGTTTGTGGTGTAATTAGTGTTAGAAAAGCAAATGTTTATTGATGCTCTTAGTTATGGAGATAACCATTACACCTCTAATTTCACAGCTCAACCTTAGCACATGAGAAGCTCCTACTGTGATTTGGTGTGGAATTAAAATGTTCTCCTCTTTACCACCCCTTTCATTTAACAAGGGCAGGAAAGAGAAGGGAGTGCAAGTTCTGCTTAGTTTATTTGAAAGCCAACTGTCAACTACTGCAGGAAGTCAAACTTGGCATGCACTTAGCAACTCCACAGTTATGCTGAACACAGGCTGACTTCTCACCTTTAGGCTATTGATTACCTGAAGAGAGTAAATGGGATGGGTATTTACTTGGGGGGGAGGGAGGAATCCAAGAGTTAGCTGAAATTCATAAGAATCATGGAATCATTAAGGTTGGAAAAGACTTGAGAGCATTGAGTCCAACCATTAACCTAACACTGCCAAGTCACCACTAAACCATGGGCCTCAGCACCACATCTCCATGGTTTCTGAACCCCTTCAGGGATGGTGACTCCACCACTGCCCTGGGCAGCCTGGGCCAGGTCTTGACAACTCTTTCAGGGAAGAAATTGTTCCTTGTGTCCAACCTGAACCTCCCCTGGCAAAACCTGAGCCCATTTCCTCTCATCCTGTTGCTTCTTCCTTGGGAGAAGAGCCCAAGCCCCACCTGGCTCCAACCTCCTTTCAGGGAGCTGGAGAGAGTGAGAAGGTCTCCCCTGAGCCTCCTCTTCTCCAGGCTGAACAAACCCAGTTCCCTCAGATGCTCCGCACAACACTTGTGCTCTAGACCCTTCACCAGCTTCACTGCCCTTCTTTGAACACACTCCAGCACCTCAATGTCCTCCTTGGAATGAGGGGCCCAAAACTGACCCAATATTTGAGGTGTATCCTGACCTCTACAGTGTATTAGGGGAAAATAAGTGTCCAAGCTACAGCTGTGGCAGGGAGGAAGCTCCAGTGCCCTGAGTTTCAGCTCTAAATGAAGCTTTGCCTCAGTGAGCTGATTATTAGTAGCAATAAGGGAAAAAAAAGTGGTTCCATGAGTAAATTTAAGAACCTGAAATGCTCTGAGTGCCAAAGGGATGTTGAAATCCTTGAGTTCAGTCACTCAAACCTCCCTCTTCCTTAGGGCTGCCCTGAAAAGCTCTTCTCCATTTATTACCTAGCTCAGATTACACCAAAGTGAGGTGCAAAGGCCAGGGAAACATCACAATTTCACCCAGATTTTCTAGCATCTGTACTCTTTTTTTTTTTTTTCCCCACAGGTGTTGCTACAAAGGCAGAAAGGCTCTGACCCTAAGGTCACAGCACAGGGCACTTAGGTGTTGGGGGAACAGAAGGAGCTTAAATAACCATGCTCTGCACATATGGACCAAGGAGAACTGCAGTAGAGACATTTTAGTTTTCAAAGTGCATTTGGAAAAGAGGCAAAGATGTGCCGAACACATCTCCTGTTGCTCATTTAAACCAACATTCTTGCCCTATGTTGTTTCCCAGTAATCACAGGAACTATTTTAACCAGCTACACAAGGAACAAATACTGGATTAAACCCCTGCCTTTAGACTGTGGTGCCTTCTAGTCCTCAGTTCTGATGAAGATCACACACAAAAAAAGTACCTAGGATTTTATTCTAAGTCCCACTTCTAAACCCATTTCTCACTGTAGACATTTCAGTGTGGCACAGACAATAACAAGAGTCATGCTCCCCAAAGCTGAACCTAAAAATCCATGCCCAATGTGATGGCCTGAAGGAAAACCTCTGAGGTTGCTTGCACTGTTCTCCTGAATTAGTTCAGGATCCTGCAGTCTCTTCAGAAGCTACAGGATTTGTTTGGATATTTTTCCCCTCCATTTGCCCTTGTTCCATCACCCAGGGACACTTCCCAAATGCTCAACTGCAGATTGCAAAGTTTAAAACAAAAAAACCCCAAACACACAAGACACAGCCAAAGAAAATCCCCTGAGCTCCTTTGACTTCCATCTCTGCAGTGAAGGTCTTGGAGGGAGTTGGTGCAGTGCTGCTGCATTCTCTGTGGCACCAGAGTATCAGGTGCCTGCATTGGTACCAAGGTTAAAGCCAATGTCAGGAGAACTGCAAGGAATCTACACTCCATCCCAGGAGAGTTTCTGAATCACTGCTGAAAGGAGCAGGCACTTCTCTGTGTGTGTGTCTAGAGCCAAAAGCCACAAACTGCTTCTAATATATTGCATATGACAAGGCATAATCCAGCCTTCACACTCCAGGCATTGTGGAGTAATGCCATGGGAATGCAGGGATTTGGAATGGGTGTTAGGGATCCCACAGCATCAGGAATCCCAAACAGCACTTGTGTCTAGAAATAACTTCTTCACTGTGGCAGGCTTAGCTTTGGAGGGCTCTCTTTCAATGATGCATCAAGAAACTGGAATGTTACAGGACAAAATAGAAAACACTTGCAAAGCTTTTCAGTGAACTCTTGCTATGTCTGCTCAAAAATGAGCTACAGAAGAGCTGGGAAACCAGGAAGGAATCTAAGTTTGGTTTGACAGCAGAGTATCCAACTCCCAGAGGTTCTTCTAACCCCCCCTACCCCTGCACCCTCCTTCCAAATAAGCTTTGCTGTTAACTGTTCTGTGCCTGGTAGAATTAGAACAAAAAGTACAACTGTTCAAAGGCTCCTCTGGTTAACCTGCAAATCCTACTAAGGACCTTGAAAGGTCCTTTCCAACCCAACCCATGCCATGATTCTATTAACAATATTCTAAGCTCTGAGACTCTGCCTAAATAATACAGAGCAAAACAGCACTCTGCCAAAAAAACAGGAGGGGGGAGGGAGGGAAGCATCAGTAGAGATGACAGAAATGTGCATTACAGTGGTAGCAGAAGCCTTAGCTGAGGTGTTGAGTTTGGCATCTTGGCAGTGCACTGCAAACCAAGGAAACCTCTCAATTCCTCATTCAAGTTCTCTCAATAGGCAAACTCAGGCTGCCAGGGACTGGCAGTGCCACTTGCTCCAGGGACTGCAGAATGGAGGCACTGCTTCAAGCTGAATCTCCCATCTCTGAACACCAATGTGTGATGTGTGAGCAGACTCAGAGCTGCTCTTCCTGTGCTCTTGCCTTTCCCTGCTGGCTTTACTACACTGGTATTTCCAGTGGCAGAAGAGATTCACTGCTTGCTCTCCTGCATCACCCTAGTCTCTCTCTCAATGAAGTAATGGGGTCAGCCTGCTTGCTTCCTCTCTTGCATGCATATGCACACACACAGAGGAGGTTTTGCACTTAAGGATGTTATTTTTAATTCATGTGCTCACCCTGTCTGGAGAAGGAAGAGAGCTGTTATACAACTGCTTGTCTAAGCAGAAGGTTCAGTCTCAAAGACAGCAGCTCTCTGAGCAAAAGAGATAAGGCATATATAGAGATATATTTTTATACAGTGCCCCTGCACTGGGCACTAGTGAGGCTGCACCTCAAATCCTGGCTTCAGTTTTGGGCCTCTCATTCCAAGGAGGAAATTGAGGTGTTGGAATGTGTCCAAAGAAGGGCAATGAAAGCTGGGGAAGGGTCCAGAGCACAAGTGTTGTGAGGAGCAGCTGAGGGAACTAGGCTTGGTTAGCTTGGAGAAGAGAAGGCTCAGAGGAGACCTTCTCACTCTCTGCAACTCCCTGGAAGGAGGTTGGAACGAGGTGGGGCTTGGTCTCTTCTCCTAGGTGACAAGCGATAGGACAAGAGGAAATGGCCTCAAGTTGTGCCAGAAGAGGTTTAGATTAGATACTGGGAAGAATTTCTTCCCTGAAAGAGTGGGTAGGCACTGACACAGCTGCCCAGGCAATGGTGGAGTCACCATCCAAGGAAGTGCTCAAAAACCATGTAGATGTGGTGCTGAGGGCCATGGTTTAGTGGTGACTTGGCAGTATTAGATTAATAGTTGGACTCAATAATCTTAGAGGTATATTCCAAGCTTTGATTCTATGATCTAACTTTATATGGATAACTAAATAGAGAGTACATGCCAAGAAAAGCTATAGATACAGCTCTAAACTAAAAGATAAAGTGTAAGAAGTTGTCTTTTCCAGGCACTGTTAGCCAAAGAGCATCCAGTGGGTGTCTGGCATATTCATCACTCCAGTGAATTCCTACCTACCCTTAATTAATTCGTTCATTATGAACTGTCCACAAAGCTCATGTCACATGCTTTCCTGTAGGTCAGCTGTCAGCTCCCAGTTCATGTAAACCTTCCCAGAATAGCTCACCAAAGACAGCAATCCCATTTTACAGTCAGGGAATGCAGTCAGTGCCCTCTCATTAGCATTTCATCATGCTCCAGTGTGAGAGCATATCTAGTAATAGTAATCCTTAGTCCGTGCTGCTGAGAACATCCAAAAATTCATCTTAGGTTGTAGGGGAACCTCTGAGTTCCAGGACAGCCTCTGTTGTACCCTGCAGAGCTCTGCCTTCCTTACCTTCAGCTGCCTTGATCGTGTAGCCCTTCTCTTCATCCGGTGGCACCTCAAGAAGCTGCATGACCCTGTCCAGCAAACCATGGATGATCTCAAACCCTGGGCTCTTGTTGTAGTAAACTGCACAGAAATGCCTGTAGTTTCTTGCACCTACATCTGAAGAAGAAGGAAACACAATTATGTTATCTAGGAAACTTTATCATGCTTTCCATCTTGCCTTTTGCATCTGTTTTCTTCTGCTTGTCTGTCAGGCACTTGGGGCTGCAAGGAGAAAGGAGGCTGTCAAATGGCTTCTTTGACATGATCTGAGGAAAGAATGGGATTTCTGTAACCCACTGGATTCTCACAGTCAGAAGTGTAAAGAAAGATGTAAAGTATCTTATGCCCTGGGCAGGAAACAGGATTGTTACCTACAAGTGTCTTTTACACAGTGAGAGACACCAAGTATATAGTTACCTGGTAAAGAAACTGCTAAAAGCAGAGTGGCCAAAAAGCAAACACTTACTAAGCCTCAAGAAACTTGTGATGCTGGTGAGAAAGCTAAACACTTGCAGAACTGGGCTGCAAAACAACTAGCCCCCAGCTCAAAATGAGTAATGGCATCAGCATGGTGAGGTATGACAAGATCTGCACTCACACAGGCTTCCAAATCACAGCTGATGCTTTTCATCATCATCTTGCACAAAGAAAAATGTGCCCCACTGCACAAACTCAAGGCTGTGACACAAGTGTGTCCCACTCTGGACAGTTTCTGAAGTCAAAGCCTTGCCTTCTCCCTGCTCTGCCTTTACAATATTGATTATTCATGATGATGATTTCATCAAAAGATGGTTTTCTCTTTTAAACTTACAAAATCAGGAACAAGCATTAGAACAAGAGGAGATGGCCTCCAGTTGTGCCAGGAGAGGGTTAGGTTGGATATTAGGCCCAAAGTATTCCGTGGAAGAGTGGTTAAGCCCTGGCCCAGGCTGCCCAGGGCAGTGGTGGAGTCACCATCCCTGCAGGGGTTCCAAAAAATCCATGGAGATGTGGTGTTGAGGGCCATGGTTTAGTGGTGACTTGGCAGTGTTAGGTTAATGGTTGGACTTGATGCTCTTCAAGGTCTTTTCCAACCTTAATGATTCTATGAATTTTAATTTCATTGTTATTCAGGTCATCAGTGGTATCTTCAGATCACTGTTTCTGAACTAAAGCACCAGAAAACAAACATATAACCATTTCTATGCCTAGTGTTTGCAACTGTAGAAACCTTTGGTAAAGGGAAGGATGCATCTTC
Organism: Galbula dea; assembly: GCA_013399015.1. Taxonomy (NCBI): domain Eukaryota; kingdom Metazoa; phylum Chordata; class Aves; order Piciformes; family Galbulidae; genus Galbula; species Galbula dea. The sequence continues at coordinate 279,606 of VWZX01001133.1, read as the reverse complement.
CAGCATCCAAAAAAGCTGTGTTATAATCTCACTCCTTGACAGAGTTATATTGCAGCACAAGAAATTCATTCACTCCAGGCAATGGGGAGGGAAAAAATAAAGTACTAGGAACTGTAGGGCAAAAGCTGGCAGATGTTAGAAATGCTTCAGCCCTCTGTAACTCACTTAAGAGATCTCTTGTGTCATGCCATGAAACATTTCTAGTTTTCAAATGAGCCTGCCAAGTATGTCAACCCAAATTATATCTATTTATGTGTGTGTATTTCTGAGACTTCAAAGCACTTCCTGGGGATGCTGCTGAAACCAGTCCCAAGGAGGGGGCAGCTGTGAGCCAAAGGAGCACAGAGGAAGGTAAAGCAGTGCTGTATGCTGCCCTCTTCCTCAGGAGAGCTGCTTCAGAGAGAGGACTTGGGGCTCTGCAAGCAGGCACCTGGCTCCTAGCCTCACACACACATTCCCAACTATCTTCTGCCTTCCAGACACTTTGGAAAATGCTTCAAATGATGGCAGCAGCTCTTCTGACAAGTGATGTAAACTGTGCTCAATGTGTGCTGCTGTAAGCTTGCCAGAGCTTCCCAGATCACTGCTCAGAGGTGATTCTCTAGTGGATTGTTTCCTCTGTTGTGGTAAGGGAGAGAAGGGGTGTTCTCTGTTAGGACTGGTGCTCTAAAGTGATGATTTCTATGCTGAACTACTGTAACCATCCTTCCAGAAGTGACTACCTAGTGTCACAAGTTAACCACACAAATGCTGAGTAGCAGGATCAGCATCAGCACATTTCCTTCTGCCTTCAGAAGAAACATTTCTGCAGGGATTGGGTTCCATTTAGTTATACTAGATCTGGCACACATTGTGCCAATTTAGGGCAGCAAACCTTTCTGCCAGCTCTGTCTGAAGAGAAACATGTCCAGCTCACCTTGGTGAGCATCAGGTCTGTGTAAGAAGGGAAATTTGACTGAAAGGCAGAGCTAGGTTCATTCACACAGGAATGACTGCAAGATGCCATTTCCAATACAGTTTCTGTCAGCCCTCTTTTGGACCCATACTTTTTAAATTATTAATTGGAAATCCTGCATGCCAAAATCATGAAATAATCAAATTAAATTAGTCAGTCTGATGACATAAGTGCTCTGCAGGAAATCTCATTCCATATGTGAGAGGACAACTCCATGTCTTGCAGTGTGTGCAGAGTTACCAGGGACTTCTCTCTCCCTCCTCCCCTTTCAAAGTCTTTCTTGGGCAAGTTTAATTTTGGAATTAAACTTGGGAAAGAGAGTAGTTTACCCTAAACACAACACTAATAACACTTTGAGACAGCCTTGTCAGTTTGCAAGTGCTCAGCCCTCTGCCTGAGAGCACAGGGCACAAAGCTGCTGCTCTCTTTCATCTTCCTCCCCATCAAGTACACTACAAAATCAGCCTTTCCAAAACTGGGAAGCAGCCATCCACATAAATGAGAGCTTTCAGGAGCTGCAATTAACACATACAAACCAAAAGTAACAATTTAACTTGCAAAATTTTCTAAAAGCAGACCAAATGTGCTCCTTTGATCCAAGATAAACAGCCCTGCCCTTGGCTCTGAGGAATGCTGGTGCTCTTCTGCCATCTGTACCAGGGTTTGCTCTGTTCTGGCTGACTGCATGCCCAACAGGGAAGGACTGCACCACCAAACTGTCTGTGTTTAATAAAAAAAACCCTCCATGGTTTACTAAAACTGCTTATTTTGCTTGGCAAGGCTTGGTTTTTTCTTTCCCTTTAAAAATAATCTACAAATTAAGTTCATTACCAAAGCAATTTACTTGCCATTTTGTTTATGCTGTATGTAAACCTTTGTTTTGCAGATCCCTGATACCTTACACACAACCACTGAAGGCTGAAACCAGATAATGAAACAGAAGCATTTCTGCTGCTGTACTTAGTGCAATGTCAACCTTTCTCACTGAGGCAAAGCTTCATTCAGAGCTTAACTCAGGGCACATGAGCTTCCTCCCTGGCAAAGCTGTAGTGTGCACCCTCATTTTCCCCTAAAACACCACATAGGTGAGGCTGCACCTCAAATCCTGGCTTCAGTTTTGGGATCCTCATTCCAAGAAGGACATTGAGGTGCTGGAGTGTATCCAGGGAATGGCAACAAAGCTGGTGAAGGGTCTAGAGCACGAGTGTTGTAAGGAGGAGCTAAGGGAACTGGGGTTGGTTAGTCTGGAAAAGAGGAGGGTCAGGGGAGACCTCCTCGCTCTCTCCAGCTCCCTGAAAGGAGGTTGGAGCCAGGTAGGGGTTGGTCTCTTCTCCCAAGGAAGAAGCAACAGGATGAGAGGAAATGGGCTCAAGTTTTGCCAGGGGAGGTTTAGGTTGGATATCAAGAACAATTTCTTCCCTGCAAGAATGGTTAGGCATTGGCCCAGGCAGCGGTGGGGTCACCATCCCTGGAGAGATTTCAAAGCCATGAGATGTGGTGCTGAGGGCCATGATTTAGTGGTGACCTGGCAGTGGGACTTGGTGATCTGAAAGGTCTCTTCCAATCAAAACCATTTCTTACTCCCTGAGTTACTTCCCTGATAAGAATACAAAGGATCACTAGATTAACAACAAGTCAAAACAACTGCCTCAACCTAAGCAACTTAGAGCAGGTTCTTTTTTTGGTGCAGGATGGTCTGGTGCTTATCCTTGCAGTATTCTTGAAAGATTTTAAGGTATATTTAGATGCCTAAAAATACTGGCAACATACCCACTTGCAGTTCTGAAAGAATATTGAAATGGAACATATCTGCAGCCACTGTAAAATCTAGGCTGTTAGGCCAATCTCTTAACTCTTGTGTTGTGCACTTACACACTACATTGATGGTGGGTTTTGAACACCTAATACAGATTCACTTGCCACTACCACCTGGCATGTAAAGGTTACTTCCATCAGCAAAAGATTTTGAGGAACTTTCTCTTACCTGTGTTAGGATCTTTCAGTACAATGTCAGAGATCTCAAAGAGTTTGAGAGGCAAGGGCATCTTTCTGTTAGCAGCGATGGTTTTCAGCAGCCCAGGAAGGAGGGTGGTACGTGCCACCTGCAGGACAAACAGCAACGCTGCAAGTCAAATACCTTCCTAACGTCCAACCTAAACCTCCCCCGGTCCAACTTGAGTCTGTTTCCTCTCATCTTAGTGCTTGATACCTGGCCTGGGAGAAGAGACCAACCTCCCCTCACTCCATCCTCCTTTCAGGGAGTTGGAGAGAGTCAGAAGGTCTCCCCTGCGCCTCCTCCTCTCCAGGCTAACCAACCCCAGTTCCCTCAGCTGCTCCTCACAACACTTGTGCTCTGGACCCTTGTGGGGTTTTTCCCCTCAAGATCGTCTTCCTCAAGGGGCAAAACAGTAATACCCACAGACTGCTGGAACTTGGCTAAACCTTTCTAAAGAGTGTTTACCTTTTTATTTCTTCAGTTAGAAGCTTTTTCCTTTTGTTTCTAAGTTTAACTTCCCTGTAAACTAAAGAAAGGATCTTTTTAAAAACACTCTCTAAAAGAAACACAAAAACTGCAGGCACACTTGAGGCTGTTATCAGAATTGCTGAGGATGCTGTTCTTGAGCTCCTACTCTCTGCTCTAGCAAAGATCAAATGACCCAGAAATGGAGCAATAATGATTAGGAGTAATAATGGTTAATGATTTTAAAACCACATTTCCTATGCAGAGCTCAGGCAGGTTAGAAGTTGCCAGGTCTGCTTGTTCCATTTACATTGAATTTATTCTAAATGTGGGATCAATCATGTTGGCTGATCCCAAAAGTTGATCAGTCTCTCATTTTGCCACCTCCTGTCATCCAGAGCACAGGCTTTTCCTTCACTGAAAAGCTGCCAGCATTTCACACCCAGGAGCAACAGAAGGTGAGCGCTAGCAAGTTCAGCACAGGAATATGCACATCCTCTTTACTGCAGGCACAGTAACTCTCCAGGTTATTCACTGTATTTCCTGCTAGTTCTCTCCTCTGGCAGGAGAGACTCTGGGACAATGCTGCTGCCCAAACCTGGTGGGAATGGTCTCACCTGGAACTCGGCCGTTTTGGGGTTCGCTATGCGCACTGCTTGCGTGGCAGAGAGCTCCATGCCGAGTTTATCTGCAATGTCTTCTTGAGAGCACTGAGAGGAAGAGACAACAGAACCACCAAGGTCAAGCAGTGAAAATTGTCAGTAAGACAGCAATGAAATTGGATAGCAAGAATGCACAAAGCAATTGTAGCACTTGCTTTGAGGTCCCATGAGATATGCTTTCAGCTGCAACACTCGGAATAAAAATTAAGCCTGGGTCTTAAGACTAAGCAGGCAAACTGGTTCAGCCACAAGTGTTAATTACTGACCAAAATAAAGGTAGTTTATGTGGAGAAAAAGCAAGCAAGTGTTTATTTAGGTTTCTGTTGTGGGTTTCTGTGTTAAAAACAGAGGCTCGGATTCTGCCTTCTGACTTGCAGAGGGTAAAAGTATTTTATTCTGCGAATAGCACTTGTAAAGGGCCTGCTCCCCAGACAAAGAAAATGATTCCCTGGGGGCTCCATCCAGCAAGGCAAGGACTGCCTATGAAACACAGGCCAGATGGCCAAGCCTCCAGTTTTTCTAACTGCAGAGGATTCTCCTAGTGAAGTTGTTTTCATTTCTCTGAGCTGGAGGATTTTTCAAGCCCTTATTCTCGAGGTGTATTTTTCAGCTGCTCAGTAAAGCAACACACATGCACTTTATCAGGCTCAGATGATGCCTGTGCACATACAGCAACAGATGCTACTGATAAGATCCACACTTCAGAATTTATAGCTTTATTAATGTATTAAAGAAACCAACAGCAGACTAAGCATGTAATTGAGGATTTGTTAGTATACTGCAGTCTCTTTGCAGTGGCAGCACTCTGAAAAGTGTGTGGAAAGACCAAATGTGAGGAGAATGAGCAGATGATGCCATCTGAAAAAGTGGATTATTGAATTAAAAAAAACCCTAAAATCTTAAATGAATGCTGACCCTAGGAGGAGAAAACTGTGTTAAACCATTTTCAGATGTGTATCTGAGGCTCCAGTATGTTAGTGTGATGGAACTGAATGCATTTTGGCTAAGCAGTGTTATTGTGTACAAGTGTGATTTGGGACTCAAACCAAGAACCAGACTGTAGGCACAAATACACAGGCAGTGTTTGCCATACAACACTGGGCTGTAGAACGTTGGAGCATGAATGACATTTGTTTTAATGAAGAGCTGGTGACACAGTGGACTGTCTTATGTCACAGCAGGAAGACAAATGTGAGAATGTGATCTACTCTGTGACCTCACAAAGTTCTGCTGCTGCAGCTCACAGAATCACAGAACGTTAGGAGTGGGAAGGGACCTCAAAAGATCACCTAGTCCAACCCTCTGCCACAGCAGTTCACAAAGCTCCTTGGTTGTAGTCATGTAGTAGTCAAATGTTTTTAAGCACAGTACCTATTCAGTGCTGAAAATGAAATGGTTTCAAAGCTCTTAAGGTGTTATTCCATGCAAAAGCCCCCAGTGGTGGTGAAACTCCCAGAGGAAGTTGTGTCCTCTTGTTGTGCATTAGAACTTTTCTACAGGTATTCTTAAAATGAACTCTTTGACTGAGTAGCTACACATCAGCTTGGTATCTAGTGCCAAGGAATCATGGGCAAGGGACGATACTAAAAAGAGACAGACAGAAGCAGGGTGATCTCTAAACTGTAGTAATATCCACCAGAAAGTACTCAATTTTGATATGAATTTTCTAGCTTATCAAACTATGATGAAGGTCATCTCTGCTGATCAAAGTCTTGAGAGAGATTTGCTGTCTCACAATCTCATCCTATCAAGTTAAACTAAACCAGCTATTTTCAGCAGCTATTTCCCCCCCTTTATCCTTAGAACTGCATGAAACATTAACAGGCTCTCATTCAACTTTTCTGACCTACAAACTAATGTAATTCAAAAACATTAACAAACAATCATCTGGCAGAACAGGAAAGGATAATACTGGGACAACATATCCTCAGAACATCCTCTGCAGTTTGGCTGCATTGCTGTTCCAACATGCAACTAAGAAAAAGAGATCAATATAGAATATACCAGGGCAAAAGTGAGTGCTTCAGTGAATCCAGCAGCTGCCAAGTCCAGCCTCAGAAGTTCTGTGAGCTTATTGAGGGGGAGCTAAACAAAAAAGAAACAAACAAACAAAAAAGTTTAACTTCCATCTAAGAGCATTTTTTTCCTGCTCTTTCGTGAGGTGATTCTGCCCATTACATTACAGGGAATTCACTAGGGAGGTACTAAGCTTGTGTGCTGATAATTGTTGAATGCATCAGGCAGCTGCCTTTAGGCTTGCCTGAGGAAATGAATCTCCCAATTAGAGATTTAATATGGGCTCCCTACTTAAACCCTGTCTTTTTTTTTTCTTCCAAGCACCAGCAACCACTGGTCTTGGCCTTATTCAAATCAGTGGGGCATCTGTTTTGTATCCTATTCATGGTAAATACTTCTCAAGGCAAAGCATGTCAAAATCTTTAATTCCTAGGTTCTGTTTTCCCCAAAGCCCTTCTGGCATGCACTAGTCATTTACTGACAACAGAGGGTTTATTTGAAGGGGCAATCTTACTTGATTAGCTATGGTGTATGTTTTCGGAACAGTCATCTGAATGTTGTTATAACCATAAGCTATTGCTGCATCTTCTACAATATCACAGGCATGGATAATGTCTGCTCTGGTGGGAGGGATCTCAACCTCTAGATGGTTCCCATTCCCTGTGACGTGTGACTTCAAACACATCCTAGTCAGCAGCTTTGCCAGGCTCGATGGAGTTTCACTGAAACAAAACGAGAGAGGAGGAATTCAGGGCTCTTGCACGAAGCAGGGGTTCTGCTGCCTTGCCTTCTAGGCTGAAGAATCTCCAAGTGCTTTCTGGACTTGGCATTCCATCAGAACCAGCTCAGAATCTGAGTCTTTTGAGATGGTTCTTTTCCTTCCTAACAGTGGTGTGAGGCCAGAAGGAATCATTCACTCCCCTTGGCAACAGGGGAAGAAGTTAGAGAGTTGGAGGTCAAATCTCTGTAGATCAAAGTAGAGATGAGTTGACCTAATTACCAAGTCTGACCCTGAATTTTTGATCAATTAAAAAGACAATCAAATCCCACAGTCTAAACATTTAAAACCAATGCAGTAATGTTTTTAGTACCTTTTCCACAATTAAAGTTTAGAAGTAGAACTGCTGCTCTCATTTGCAGTAACATACCTGATTCCTATTTTCTTGTTAATGAGTTCAGGTTTCACCCTCTCCTTCCTGTAAGCCAGTTCCTAAAAACAAAAAAGACAAAGCTTTTCAGCATACACAATGTCTACCCTTTCTACCTAAGAGGACTGAATTTTGACATCTTAGTAATCTAGCTGCTTCTAATTACCATTCTAAAATGACATCCACAGATGACAAGTGTGGAATATTAGGCTAAACAGAATATTTTAAGATAACAAGCTTCTTGAAAACATATAGTATGGGATGCAAAAGCTGTTCTGGGTTAAGCTAGAAGGTTGAAGGCAGCATGAAATCCCTGTTATTGAAACTTCCAATCATTTCTGATACAGGCACGTAACAGAGTTGCTGAAAGTTTCTAGTCACCAGTTCATCCGAAGGTAAAGCCCTAAAGCAGTGGATGGTCATGCATGAGATCTCTTGGTCTAGCACAGATCAAATGAATTCTAGGAGGAAAAGGAAAGAAAACTTTCTATTTCTGTATTGGCACAGAAATATCTCTGGTATTTTCCTTAGAAAGTTTGCAGCATACTTACAGTTATTTTGTATGTATTTACTTAGGTGTTTCTCAACTTCTAGACAGACAAATCCTTAAAAACATTGGCATTTAAAAGTTTGTGGCTTTTTTTGCTCTATCCTTTCCAGGGAAGCTACTGCAGAGATTTCTGGTTTGTTGGGTACCTCTTCAGGATTCTAGGTCTTTCCTCTGTGGATTAAAGCTGGCAGTGCTAGAAGGAAAAGCTAAAATACTACTAGAAAAACTCTCAGTAAAAAGAAGTTTCTTTACTCAGTTTGTACTTGTTTGACACATCTGACTGTATGAACTCAGCCAGATCTCTGTCTTCAGTTACTTGCAGGAGCAGGAGGAATTGCTTTCTTTATACTTATTAAGAGAACACAAAAGTAAGACTCCATTACTGCCAAGAGGTCTAAAACCTGCACCTGAAATCAACACCCTGCTTTATAGACCTTCAGAGAGCTGGGAGCCTATATGTAAAGTGAAAGACTGAAAAACCCAGTTACAAGGTTATTGTAACTGAAGGGCATTAAAGCTCCCAGATCTGATAAGCAAGTTATGCTGAGGCTGATTTCAGTCGTCCACTGGCTTTAGGCTGGAGAACCTCTTCCTGCCTTCACTGTTCCTGACTGGGAACACGTAGGCTGTAAAGGCTTTAGACACAGATCGTGACCTTGGTTAACACTCAGAACTTCAAACCCTACCTTTCCTTTTTTTGGAGCATCAGGCTGTGTCAGTGTGACTCTTTTTAGCCTTAGCATAAATTAGGGGAGCTTCAAAATGAGTTTCCTAGACAAGAGGCAGCTGGAGTTATCCTTCCCAGGCCTGGAGAAGGCTCTGAGTCACTAATACACAGCTAGTGCCAAGCTGCAGTGCCACCATACCTCAGAAGCAGTACCTCCTGCCTCTGCAGAAAAAGAAGCCAGTGTCACTTTTACCAGACTTTGGGTAACTGAAATCCTTTCCCAAGGACCCTGAGACCCCGCAGTGCTTACCGGGTAGATGTGGGTCTTCCCATTAGGATAAACGACTTCTGCTGCTTCCACACTGGGAGAGACAGAACAAAAACCACAAGTAAAAATGCTTTCAACACATGCCCCAGATGTCATCTCTCTCTCTGGCTGGAGATTTCTACTCACCTGAAGGGCTTCTCACAATATTCACTAAACATGGTGACTATAATATCAAGAACAATTTTTGCCTACAAAATAAAGATAATAAGCACATTGAAATCTGTCATCTACCTGGGTTGAAGTAGACAAATAATATCTGAACAAAAAATGGGGAAGGGGGAGAACCCTCTTGTCTTAGACTCTTTTCATTCTGCTGCTAGAGAGATATTTCTGCTGAAAGTTGAAATCTTTGGGTTTCAAGGTTGTATATCTGTAGATACACCAGGTCTTTATTAGCAGTTGGAACTGGGTCTTCCCAACCTTCAGCCTAGTGAAAATGTAGAGGCTGAAGGACTGTGCATTGCTTAGTAATATATTATCAGATAACCTCAGCTGCTAAGCCTTTTGGTTTACAGGTAATATTTTAAGAGATTAGTGTCTGTCTATTAGTATCTAACTAATCAGTATCTATATTAGTATGAGATCCAGATCAACTTCTCAACCTACAAGGGTTAGGGTTTTGATGCCTCACAGGACAGTTCCCTTCAGGTAAAGAGAACAGGACTACTTTTACCTTTTGCTATCAAGGCAAGCAGTAGCACGAAGCAGTTATTTAGTAGTTGGCTCAGAAGCCACCCCCCAAAATGCCAATTTAATTGTGTCACTAAGATACTGTGTAGTCTAGGGTAAGCTAAAAGTGGTTTTGCTTTTCAGGGTCAAGAAACAGACTTTATGGAAACTACCAACAAATGAACAACCTCTATTCAAGAACAGGCAATTCTAGCTGCTAGGCTTTCATGCTTGGCTTTCCGTTACAGAATTTGCATCTGGAAAAGCTTCTCTTGGCAAGTTAGTTGTACAGCATCCCTGCCTGAAATAGGTAACTAAGCAGAGAAGGTGTCATCTTCCTTCCCTCAGCCCAAATTTTAAGGACACAACATGATTCTTTACAAAGAGCGTTCTAGCAAAATAGGCAAGTTCTAGTGGATTTTACTCTTTCTGAAGCCTTTCAGCTTTAGAAAAAGAGCCCAAAAGACCACAAGGCTCCTAATTTACTTAAATTACTTTCTCACACATTAATTCTCATTGTGTTTGTGTCACTATAAAGACAAAGGAAAACCCAAACCAAATGGCAATACAGCACTGTCTATATAACAAGCCTAAAACTGTGTGGAGGGAACTCCACATAGTCCTACAACTTCTCCTGCCCTTTGAAATGGGAGGTTGGCTCCAGGAAAGAAACCCCCAGCTATTGTAGGTCTCTGTATCAGCCAGAGGGAAAACAAGTGATTTTACAACATATCAAAAGCAGGAAAGATTAATTTACCTTTGTGATGTCTGTGCCTGTGCACTCAATGAACACATTTCTGGTGTTTACACTTATTTTTGTGTGATCTCCTAAAACATGTGAAGACAGAAGAAAAAAAAAGTTGAGGTATCATTAGTTTGCTTGCAAAGACACTGATACTGACTCCCTTTGTCATTCAGAAAGACCACTGTTGTCTTCTGCAGCTTAGAAAGCTACTGTCTACTACACCAACATTCACAGTTCTCAGCTGAATAGGAGCTCTTTTTACTTTTATGAATCAAAAAGAGGGAAAAGACAGACCAGAGTTGCTGACTGGGTTATGCTTTACATTGCAATAGACCCAAATCTACAGATATCCCAGTGCCCAGCTGAAGCAGCAGAACAGTGGCCATCTCCTGGTGGCAACGTGGTTCTGCACTTCCAGAGAATCTCATCTTTCCTGGGTTTAGGAAAGCACTGGAGTCTCCTTCTGTGGAGAGATTCCAACCCCACCTGGAGATGATCCTGGGCAACCTGCTCTGGGTGCCTCTGCTTTAGCAGGGGGCTTGGACTAGATGATCTCCAGAGGTCCCTTCCAAGTCTCATCATACTGAAGTTCTGGAATTCTCTGATTTGCATTTGCTGTATGATGTATGTAAGAAAGCAGCCTTGGACAGGGATGCATGAAATGGTTTAAAAAGTGACTTAGATTGATGGGTATCCAGAGCTACTTCTGTGACTAACAAGATCTTGTGATGCTGTCTGCTGCCACACTACAGGTTTGTCTACATTAGTTATTATTAACATTATTATTAGGATCCAGGTCCTGGTATGGGTTCCTTCAGGCATGAATTTCCCTTGTGTCTGTATTGGGAGTCCTGAGGTGTGCAGTGAAGCACATCGCTGAGGCACTCAGACCTGTTTCTCATCTGGAAGGAGTGAGGCAGAACATAAACTCAGGGGCATCACCTCAAGTGTGTCTCATGCAAATGGGATGCAAAGTCCTCCAGTAGGTTCCCTTGGAAGTGGGTTTCTGTTAGTAAGCCAGAAGCCAACTAGAGCAGCTCTACAGAAATCTGCTTGTCAGGTAGAGATGTGCATAACCTGAATGAATTTCACTGCTGGTAACCATGCAGCATGGACATGCGCAGGCCTAGAACTGTACGGGATGGTGCCAAAGCCAACCTCTTTGTCCTCCTTGCCTTTCCCATCACCATTCCTTGATACAGATGCACCTCACAGGCGGCAAAGCACACAGCTGGATACCCAGGGGCGTTCTCGCTTCCTCTGTTTGACCCTGGGCAAGTCATTCAGCTTCTGTTTTAGCTTCCTACCTGAGAAACAAGGTTGAACCTAGACTGAAAGTTTGGTGCACTGAAGCTCTTAAGCCTGAGGGATCTGGTATCCCCTCCCCTTGGATGCTGTGCTGCACCTCTTTGGAGATGGAAGTTATTCAACATTTCTGGACTTAATTCAAAGCAAATATAACCTTCCACTTAAGTACTTGTAGAGAATGAAAGAAAAACCAGTACAGCTGTTTACATTTCCTTATCTGTTTCAGAAGTACCTTTAACCTGGAAGCTTCTCTCAAACACTGCTCTTTGAAATTAAGGCAGGTGTTAAATTTTAACTGATAAAAGGTGAAAAATATGTAATGCTTATCCATGGACCACAGCTGGAATGAGCCTAACAAAGAAGGATCAGACACAGGGGTTGACACCACCTTCAATTCAGAACACTTGCTCTCACCAGTCCCTGCCACAGAAGATTTGGGTTAGCTGCTTCAGGTATGTTTAAGGTCAGTTAGGAAAAAATGTGATTATCACTGCAGATTTTATTGGTCAGCCTAGCGAAAGCTACTGATGCTTGGCCTAAACATAAAAGTGTACTGAAATCTCTTTGCTAAAGGAGTAATTCTTGCCATGACATTAACTGGCTTCAGCAAACATGGTTCTCAAAAATCACCTATAGTTTCTTTTGCATTCAGAGGAAGCCCATGTTTAGAAACAACACAAGAGTCTATACCAGTGTATTCCTTGTAAGACATTAAAGTCTTCTGGAATCACTCAAGAACTGATAAATACACTAGGCTTTTAGACCTAGGTGAAAAGTTCCCTAGTGTGACCACATAGAGTGGAGTACAAAGCAGCCAGTTACACTTCTCAATTTACAAACTCATTTCTTACATTGTACTTTTAGCTACACGCCTGATGAGTGATGTTTAGGTATGCCAGGAGAACTCCTTCCTAACAAAGGAACTTTTCTTGAGTTCTAAAAGGGTATGAGAAGGTAAATGCAGAGGTTTGCAGTGGGACTTTGACATCCTTTTGATGAGGATGAGAAAAGGAACTCTAGCAGGCTAAGGAGGGAGCAAAAAAACATTGGCTGCATTTCATCTGAAAGGAGGAAGGAAGCCTCTCTGCAATGGTAAGTGAAACAATTGGAAGAAAACAGAATAATCCTTTTTACACACCAGTGTTTCTGTTAAGACACTGACTCACAGCCAAAAGAGCAGTGCTGGGCTAAGGCAGCTGTAAGTGACCTTACCATTGATGATTGGTGGCATAGAGAGGACGACTCCATTGCTGTCATGGATGACAGGGTACAGCGGCTTGTTCTCAATCAGGTGCAGGTAGTGCCGAAGGTGGCTGTCAGTCTGGGGGAACAAAGCACAGCCTCACTTGCACATCAGCTCACTGACAGGAGAAAACTGCATTTTTGCTTTTCTTCAGAAGTGTTGCAAATGATTTCTTTAAGGGTTCTCTCCAAGCTATATGCACAGGCCATGCTGTCCCAATGATGCTCTCGTTCACTGCAGCAGACCTTTCACTGCCAAACCTGTGGGCACACATCCTGAGTTTAGAGGAACTTTCCTCAGGAGGGATAAAAATTAGCACTGCCATACTTGTAATTGTAAATCACTCAATACTGACACATTTATGCCTCAGTGTGATCCACACCTTATATCTGTTCCAATGATATAGGTGTATGCTGTACCAAAACTCCTCACAGACTCGTGCTCTAGACCCTTCAACAGCTTTGTTGCTCCAGCACCTCAATGTCCTGCTTGGAGTGAAAGGCCCAAAACTGAAGCCAGGATTGGAGGTGTGGCCTCCCCAGTGCCCAGTCCAGGAGGACAATCCCTGCCCTTAGCCCTGCTGGCCGTGCTTTTCCTAAGCATTTACCTGGTTTCATTAGGAGGCTGTGCCAAGAGCAGAGCCAGACTTAACTTGAGCCTTTTTACACAGCTACACTTGCCTAATGTGTACTTGAGTAAATAATTTGACATCTTCCCCAAGCAAACTGGCCAAATTAAACATTACAAAGTCTGATATTATTTACCCTGAGCTTTTCTCAGCTTTGAACACTGATTATCTTACCAATGCAGACAGGTAAATACACAACCCTTGTACAGAGGACAGCTTATTCATAACCTTATACATGTTATTAAGAGCATCATGAAAAGCAGTCTTCATGTTGATAAATCAGAGGCTTAATATCAAACCCACTATTCTCAGTCACAAACCAGCATGATGTATCTTTCCTGGGCAATAAAACCAAAGTATTACTGTGCATTTCTCAGGAATAAGCAAAATGTGGAATCTTCAGCTGAAGCTGCAGGAGGTAACTGTCTTATCTGTAGGAACAACTCTTGGATATGGGAGATGTTGAGCCTTGGAACCTTATCTTCCTTCATTTACTGCAACAAGTCTGAAGAAGCCCACTTACTCTGTACAGATCCATAATTTGGGATGCTGTGTACTCCTGGGACTGATTCAAGGGCTTGAATTTAATTTCAGAAGGTGCTTTAGCTGTGTAAGTAAATGGCCCAGAGATGGTGTCCAGGTCATGGGTACCTATTGCTACTAAGGCTCTTCTCCTAGAAAGAAAGAAAGCAAAACCATTATTTTCCTAGTGCATTTGGAGAGGCTTAGGGATAATCCCTCATGCTGCTCTGCACTCCTACGCATTCACAGAACAGAGGAAAGCAGCAGAGCAACTTTTGAGAAGCCTAGATCAAATCATACCCATAGACACTGCCTGCTACATTAAGCTTCAGCACTGACCTGCAAATATTTTGGTGCAGCTTTTCCTGGAGGTCAATGAAGCTGTCATAACGTTCCCTGGTCAGAGTGATGTTCCGAAGGACTGCAGCTACGGCGTGAGGACGGATTTTGGCAGTCTGCAATTCACAACACATCAGTTCCAACTACACAGGCTATACAAAACTGAAAGGCAGTAATTGTGCACTCTGCTTCATCAATTCCTTTTTTCATAAGGTAGTAGTCAAAAGGAAAAGTCATGGAAAGACATAAGAACGCTAAAGGGGAGAAGAAACCAAACACGAGCCAGACAAACCCACTGCAGGTCTGGTAGAGACAAGGGGGTTTCCAGTAGACTGTGCAGTGACCCAGAAGGCCAATGCAGTGTCAGCAGCTGAAGATCACTTAATCTGCTACTAGGTTCACCCAAAATAATTTGTCTATTGCTCCTTTCTCTCCCCTTCCCTTTATTTATTAAATATTTCCCTTTATTTATTAAAAATAAATCACAGTGAGTAAAGATATTTCAACTTCTTTAGCTCTTGTTCTGCAAATAAGGTTTCCAGTCTCCCTGCTCTTATAAAAATGTGTCCTGATACCTATCTCCCTGGGTCAGAAATGCCCAGTGAATGCACAGAAGTGCAGAAAACACTTTTACCTCTTCAGTGATTATCAGCCTCTGGCCTTCCCCCTCAGCTGGTATTATCTTTTCATACCGAGGGAGATTTATCCTAGAATAAAAGCAGAAATAAGCCTGTAACTGAAAGAAAGTTCCCCAAATACAGGCAACTTCAGAAATGTAGCAACAAGTACATGGAGAAAACTTTCTTAGTAACACTTCTTGGCATGGAATTAGCTAACTGTTTAAAACTTGTTTTCTCTGGGGTGGTCACCAGATCACTGAAGCAGAAAGGAAGGCCTCAAGAAGATGAAGTCATAGTAGAAAAGTGAAATCAATGCTTTGGTTTGGTTGCAGAGGATCACAAGGATGTTCCTCTGCAGGAGTCCTTTACAGAGGTTAAGTCTCATATGCAAGAGCAGGTGAAGAACTTTTGGAGCAGATCCAAAAGCCCTGTAACATTCTTCTCCAGTCTACTACCAACATCCAACAGCTCCTCTCCAGAGGAACCTCTGGAGATCCACACTCGAGATTGTACTCCAGATCCAAGCAAGTGGCAGATGTGTTTATTGACCAGGACTGGAATCACTTTAAAGAAGGAACAAAGCACTCCCAAATCTCCCAACTTGGCCTCACCTTTCCTTAAAGACCTGCAGGCCTCGGACCAAGCCTTCCAGGCAAAGCAGATCATAGCGGTTGGCAGGAACATCGATCTTATAGAGCACAGTTTCAGATGCACCCTTGGCCTTTTCTTCACCTTTTTCTTTACTTATAATGTCCTTCTCAGATGTCTGAAATGAAGCAGAAATGTGTTTTCAACCTGGAACATCTGAACATTGACAGGAGTATGGTACTGAGGTAACAGAATAGGTACAGAATCGACTAACTATGTTAATTACAGCTTGGGGAATGATGTCCAGGACAAACACACTGCTGTGGATACTGCACAGGAGAATGCAGATGAAAAGAAAGTCAAATAGATCTTCTCAAATACCTTCAGCCCACAGTGGTCTGTGAACATACTGATGGTGCTTAATAAAATGGGGCCAGAGACTGAAGACCAAGTGGCACAGGCTGTCAGCCTCCATGAAGTACAGCAAGAGGCCATCCAGGGGTCTCTTGCTTCCAAAATGGTTATTTTTCTGTCTAGGTTTTAATACATCACAACAGTATTTTACATAAAAACCTAAAGGTATATGTTCCATATCCTGCCCTGTGGTATGGAGATGTAAGAGGATGTTTCAGGGTGAAAAGTCTGCTGCAGTATTGCTGAAAGGTTGTACAGATCAACAAGACGTTCAAGGCTTGTCCATGCTGCTTTCTGAGAATACCTGGGGCATGGTATCTCCCAAACCTTGCCTAGATGTTTTCTTGCTACATTCAAGAAGGCATCAGCCAACATTGTTCCAGGGAATATACTGGAAATAATGCAGTACAAACTCTGACCAAAGCTAAATGCTGTCAGTGCACTGCATCTGCTGGAAGAGTAACAGATTAAAACGTTACTTACAATTTCATCAAGCTCCAAACCAAACTCAAAGCAAAGCTCATTAAATTCTTCATCAGCTGTGAAGAAAGAAAGTGAATTTTGGTTAATAAGAAGACCTCAGAATTAAGTACATTTTTGTTTGTTTGCTTTGAGTGTTCTCAAAGATCACAAATGCTACTTTGAAAAACAGGGTAAAAGTCTCTCCCTGTGCTGGGCACTGGTGAGGCTGCATCTCAAATCCTGGGTTCAGTTTTTGGCTTCTCACTCCCAGGACACTGAGGTGCTGGAGTGTGTCCAGAGAAGGGCAAGGAAGCTGGTGAAGGGTCCAGAGCAGAAGCCTTGTGAGGAGCAGCTGAGGGAACTGGGGTTGTTTAGCCTGGACAAGAAGAGGCTCAGGGGACACCTTCTCACTCTCTCCAACTCCCTGAAAGGAGGTTAGACCCAGGTTTGGGTTGGTCTCTTCTGCCAGGTAACAAGTGAGAGGACAAGAGGAAATGGCCTCAAGTTGTGGAAGGGGAGGTTCATATTAGGAACAATTTCTTCCCTGAAAGAATTGTTAGGCATTGGCCCAGGCAATGGAGTCACCATCCCTGGAGGGGTTCAAGGAATACACAGACGTGGCACTTTGCAACATGGTTTAGTGCCGTGGGGGTCTTGGGTTGACAGCTGGACTTGATGATCTTAGAGGTCTTTTGCAACCTTAATGATTTTGTGATTCCAGTTTAACTTGTCTTTGCTTCTGTTTGCACCTGAGTAGCAGTTTCTTTTGTATGTATTCATTGACATGTTATTCTTACAATCACAGTGAGGGTTCTGAGCCTCAGATTGAGCTTCACTACCAGCTCCTCAGGCCTCGAGGGCACATGGCTGGCTCAGGGGGAACCTGTCCACCAGCACTCCCAGGACCCTCTCTGTGGAGCTGCTTTCCAGCAGCTCAACCCCTAACCTGTCCTGGTCCATGAGGTTATTCCTCCCCAGGTGCAGGACCCTACACTTGCCCTTGTTAAACTCCATGAGGTTCCTCTTCCCCAACTCTCAACCTGTCCAGGTCTCACTGAATGGCAGCACAGCCTGAGGGGATGTCAGCCACTCCTCCCAGTTTTGTATCATCAGCAAACTGTCTGAGAGTACACTCTGTCCCCTCTTTTAGGTCACTGATGAAGATGTTGAACAAGACTGGAGCCAACTACGACCCCTGGGAACACCGTGAGCTACAGACCTCCAACTAGACTCTGCACTGCTGATCACAACCCTCTGAGCTGCGTCCTTCAGCCAGTCCTCAATCCACCTCAGTCTTCACTCATCTACGGCACGCTTCCTAAGCTTCTCTATGAGGATGTTACGGAAGGCAGTGACAAAAGCCTTGCTAGTCTGAGGTCAGGGCTCCCCTCCAGGCTCACTTCAGCTCTTTGGACACGGGCTATGCACCGATCTTAGGGATCCTGTGGCCAGACTGCCCGATCGCAGCCGCCCGTCGGGGGTTCTCCCGGGCCGGGGCGAGCAGCCTGCGGAAGACACCGCGGCCGATCGCAACCCAGACCGGAGGGAGCCGCCCGGCAGGGGCTCGGACACCTCCTGAAGCACAACCGGAGGATCCCCGGGACGCTCCGGCCCGCTTTCCCCACTCACTGTAGCTCCTGCCCAACGCCTGGAAGAGCAGGTCCCTCCGCACGCTGACAGTCGGCATGTCGGCACCCGACCTCTCCGCACCGCTTCTGCGCCGTCGCCAGCCAAGGTCCCCGTCGCGCCGCGCCTCCCTCCACGCTGCCTGAAGGCAGCTTACCCTTCCTGCGCCCAGCACCCTCCGTTCCCCTTGCTTCCCAGCGCGACGGTGCACAGACAGCTCGGCTGAGCTCGGATCGAAGCGGGTCGACCCCTCTGCTTCTCTTACGGAAGAGGCGAGTGGGGCGATCAGCACCGGCAGCGCTGCGGGCAGCTACGGTTGTGACCTCAGCCGGGGCCTTCCTGCGGCCCGAGGGCGACAGGGGCCGGTGAGCTGAGGCTGTGCAGGGGCGCCCTGCGCGAAGTGTCTGCATCCGGGAATGGCGATTTTGCAAGTTTTGGGGTGGTTTTGTTGCCGGTACTTGTCAGTGACCACCCCCGGGTTAAGCGCTGGGGGTGGGAGGAGGTGTGCGAGTGCTGGTTTGGGTACAATCGAGAGAATTAAACCCAAACAGAGCTGCAAAAATTATCTGAGGGCTGGAAGTGCTCTGCTGTGAGGAGAGGCTGAGAGAGCTGGAGAAGGGAGGCTTTGTGGCCTTTCAGTACCTAAAGTGGTCGATAGGAAAGATAGGAAGAGACTTTTTGGCAGGGTTTGTTGTGACGGGACAGGAGGAGAGATTTAGACTAGAGAGAAGGGAAGAATGTTTCACACTGAGGGTGATGAGCCCCTGGCCCGGCTTGCCCAGAGAGGTGGGAGATGTCCCATCCCTGGAACCATTCCAGGTCAGGTTGGCTGGGGCTCTGAGCAACCTGATCTAGTTGGAGATGTCTCTGCTGAGTCCAAGGGATTAGTCTAGATGACCTTGGGAGGTCCCTTCCCACCTAAACCGTTCGATGAAATACCACCGGAATTTTAAGTTCTTGGTCAACTTCCATAAGCTCTTTAATTGTAAGAGCTTTAAAGCACGAGGATGGGGTCACTTGGGCGTGAGGCAGAAAAAAACCTTCCCCTGTAGCTCAGGTGTTTCTCAGTAAAGCCTCAGCCGCATGACCGGCTCCTCGAACTCTAGTAATTAAGGTCTCTGGTACCTCCGCCCCTCTTGCCTGGTGTTTGTTTGAGCCTCAGGACCGGGGTTCTGGGAGCCGCGGTGGGTCCTGCCCGTGACCACGGGCTCCAAGACTCGCCCGGACTCTCGCTTCAGGCTCGGGTTTCCTGTGGGGCAGCGGGGGAGGAAGGTGCCCGCGGTCCGGGGCGGGCTGCTCTAGGGTGGCCTCCTCCTCCTCCCTGTCCTCGTCCCCGCCCGCTGGGGCCGTGCCCGGTCCCCGCTGCCGCCCCGCGGCCGTGGGCAGAGCGGCTGGGGCTGGAGGGGCTGTGCCTCCCCACGCTGCTCTCCTGCCGACAGCATGAAGGTCGAGTTTGCCCCACTCAACGTTCCCCTCAAGAGGAGGCTCCAGACCGTCGCCGTGCTGCAGTGGATTTTCTCTTTCCTTCTGCTGGGTAAGAGCTTCCTTCCTTCCTGCCCTTGCCACAGAGAGAAAAGGGGGAAATGTTGGGTTTTTTTTCCCTACCAGCATCACTCTGCATCACCCATGTGGGAGGAGAGGTGGATGGGCAGCCAGCAGCTCCCTGGGTATCCCCAGACAGACAAGAGCATCACACGTTTGGGCTTGGGCCTTTTCTTCCTTGGAAGCTCTGCATGGCTTTTTCTCTTTGTTTTGGCCTCTGTTTTTTTCTATGAGTTCTTCAAACGTGATCTTAGAAAACTTGTCTGCTCATCAGGACACCCACTGGGATTCTGACAACTGACAAGCCGTGTAGTGAACATGAGCGTACAGGCTCGTGCATGCCTAGTGCTGTTTTCACTGCTGATTTTGTAATGTAGCTATGTAACGTAGCTCAATAAAATTTTCATTTAACTAGGTGTTGAGAATTGGGAAGGTTGGCAGTGAACTGGGTTAAATGCAGCTACTTACAGAAATGGCCTCACTTGCTTTACCAAACTGTTCCTAGCAACTTTGCTTGGTGAACTTTTATTACTCCTCTGTATCTCCTAATATCTTAATAGACTCCCATCACAGCAGCAGACCTTCCTCTCACAGGTAGTTATCTTGAGCTTGATGAGTGGCTCGATAAGGTGAGCTAAGCCTTTAACACTCTAGGAGCAGATCTGTGGCTTGTGGAAATGGGCAGGTGATTATTGAACAGCTCTGAGGTACAGAATGACTGACAACCTGTGTGTTACTGCGCACACTAGAATGCTTTACCATGTCTGTGCTTTAGGATCTGAGGAGAAAAGGGTTGAGCACGTCTTCCCTGTGCATCATGCAGATACAGGCTCATTAAGGTGGTGGCCTGAAGTCTTTCAGCTGATGTTTTTATTTTTCAGGTTGTTAGCCCTCCCAGAAAAGATTGGAGGGTGTAGAGGAAGCATGGAGGCTGTGAAGCACCTCCGCAGGTTGATCCTTAGAGCTTGGCTGTTTTGTTACCTCTCAATTAGATGTGGTTGGACTCTAACCAGTTGGTGTTCATGGCTCTGTTGTAAATAACCTGTGCTTTTAATTTCCTGCTCTTGAACTGGATCTTGGCATGTGCCATTATTCCAGCCTAATGATAATGCAGTGGGAGCACAGTGGCAGCGGAAGGAAATGATTTTATTTATCCCAGCCTGGTTGCTGCAGACCATCCCATCCTTCTGTGCTTCCTAGAAGTGATCAGGCTGCAGAAAATCTATTGGTGTTGGAGCTGAGTGGGAGAAGCAGGCAGGTCTTCTGCAGCTGGTGCTGCCAGGGAGTAAAGGCAAGGAAAAGCAACAAGGAAGTGCTCTTTAGGGCTGGTTACTTTGGATATAGTGAGCGCACCTGATCAGGGGAGAACCTCTTTGCAAGAATGCTTGAATTTTGGTGGACAAATTGATTCTAATAATAATCCTCTGCTTGTGCTTTCCTGGGGATGTTTATCTTTAGAGCTGCCCAAGGTGACCTTCTCATTTTGTAGGTGTGCCCTTTCAGTCATAGGGCTCTTGGAGTCGTCTGGCCATAAAGTTTCACTCGGCTCCAGGAAAATTCAGGTGACTGAATCCCAAATCACTTCAAGAAGTGAGAAATGGGTTGGTTTCTCATGGTCTGGCTTCCCTTTTGCCTGGATATTTCAGCCCACTCTGCTGAGCAAAATACAGAAATACTGTTTGTAAGCTCTACAACTGGACAGTGATGCTTTCAAATCGTGCAGGGGGTGCCCCAGTGCAAGTGGAGTAGTGTGAATTCATCACAGGGTAGGCTGGTTGGAAGGCTGGGCGGTGTTTGAGGGGTGGAATATGTCTGGAACTGGTTCATAGCAAGCAAGATCTTCTGTAGGCTCAGCCTTTCTTATGTAAGAATATCTGCATGTGAAAACATGAACAGGTAACACCATATGGTAACTAGTGATTCATGTTATAGATAGAGGGATGCTGTTTAGAGCAGGAATAAATGAGGCACTGGCTTAGTTTCTAAAGTTGTCCATCTAGGTATGTGGTGAGGTGTCAAAGGTTAATAATGGACCCAAATAAAGTAAGATAGCTCTCAAAATTACTGTCCTGGAAGACAAAAGCTGAATTGAGTAAGGATATCCTTCAAACTTGGGAAGTGACTTCTGAAAACATGACCTGGCACAGGGACTAGGCCATAAGGGAAACGTGAGTCTGTTACAGCTTAGAATCCATAATGTTCCTTGGATGGAAGACTGAAAGTCAAGCATTGGAGTTCTCTTCCTGGCTGAGCCCCTTAAGAGCACCTGAATTTCATGCCAAAAGCACACTGTGTTGGGCTTTGCCCCTTGCTCTCCAGACTTGCTTTGTTGTCAGCAGGGACAGTGGAATGGGTGAGGGAAATCTCTCCCTTGTGTGACTGAAGGCTACTCACAAGTCAGGCTGAAATAAATAGCTGCAGTAGTTATTGAGGACTGAATCTCAGCACCACTTGTAGAAAGAGCAAATATGCCAACAAACACTCAACAACTAGCTGCAGTGGCATGGTACAAACTAGAAAGTTGTGTTTCTTCACACAGCAGACTGGTTTGGGCTGGGTCTGCACTGCAGGTACCTGGCTTGTGCTCTGGAGAGTAGCTAGAATAAACACATCTCTGCCTCCCCAAAGCTGTACAGATGTGCACAGCATTGCACTGCATACAGAAGGAACCTCTTTAACATTCTGGCTGTAAGTTCCTGTGCTTCCCTGCTCTGTACTGCAAAGCTGCCAAAGTTCACCCTCGGGCAGAAAAGAGAAGTGGCTCTGCTGTTAGTTCTCCAGGGGCATGACAGCAGGAGCAGAAAGTTCTGAAACACTGTGATCTGTGTCTGAGAGCTTTTGGAGTAGAAGAGAAAAATACCCAGCTGACAGCTTCCCATCATCTCCTACCTTGTGTGCTCTAAGTGCAGCAGTTTAGGTAACTAAGTAGTTTGTATTTCCCTAAAATAGTTTAGGTGAAGTTCCCTGGGAAAGAAGAGTGTTTTGAAATGGGCTTTGAAATGGGTTTCTCTGTAAAAGAGGAATGGTATCAGCCTGGGGTCTAGGAAACTAAAGCTATGAATGCTGAAAAACAGGAAATGCTAAAATGATGCTTTTTTTCTTGCCCTGTTCATCAGCAATTCAAAACAGCTTCAGGCTGAAGCATGATTCCAAGTTATTAGTCTTTCACTGCTGGAACAGCAAATACCTGAAGTTTTGCAATTTCAGAGTACCTGGTTTTGAGGGAAAAAAAAGCTGAAATGGACAGTTTTGATAGGTGTGGGTTTTATGCCTGTAATTGCTGCTGCTAGAGGTTCATCAGCTTGGCCAGGGACTGACTGTCCTGGGGCAGGTCTCACCCTGGTCCCAGCTCGTGCAGCACCCACATCATCATGCTCCCTGTGAAGCTGTGTGCTGATACCTGGTTGTGATCTCTCTGTACCATTGCCCAGCCCAACCCAGACAGAAGGTAACCTGGAGAAACGAAACCTCCAAGCCTTTAAGTGCATCACCATGGATGAGAGCAAAGAAGTTAGTTCCCTCCCATTTTTCCTCTGTAGGTTTCACAGCACAGGTACATGAAAGAAATTATCACTGATGACTGCCATGGATGTCCCTAGTGTTTAGCATGAAGTCTTTGGGTTTAAGCTTGGAAATTGTTTTCTTAAGAACTTTGAATTAATTTTGCTACATTTAATGTCTGATATTCTCCTGTTAGGACCCAGTGTAGCTTTTCTGTTCCTTGGGGTGCTCAGTACCTAGGCAGGAGGTAGGTCAGAGGCTTAATTTGAAGGCCAAACAAGTTAAACAAATTAAAATGAGGGCAGTTAGGTTGAAGTGTTGCTTTGCAGGTGCTTCACCTGGTTGTTTTTCTTCCTGTGTAGTGTACATGAATCAAGTGACAGCATTTTGGAGAAAATAAAGCAAGAAGGTGGGTCAGTGAGGTTCTGCTCTGCCTGCTTCTGTGCATGTGATGTGAAAAAAGACAGTAGAATGGACACAAATCAGATTGGATGTACAAAATCAAATGGAGAACTAAGTAACCTGGGTGGAGTGGAGGTCTCTTGGTCCAGACAATGAGAGATGGAAATGGGAGACAGTTTTAATGCTCTGACAAGGATACCAGGATTGTATTTGGAGATGAGGTGGTCACTGGGGAGAATGATGCATCTTCTGGGGCTCACTGCCTAGGTCCAGCAGTGGTGTGCTGGTCTTCTCCTTACTGGGGACCTAGGAAGTCCCTAATCTTCCCTAGGAAGTCCCTAGTCTTCCCTAGGAAGTGACTGCTGTGTCTGCAGCCTGGTGTTTACTTGCAAATAAACTACTTAATAATTATGGAATATGCATGAAGCCACAAAATAACATGCTAAAGACATTGGCATAAGCCAAAGTACATCCTGTTCTCTCTGTGATTAACCTTCTGTGCATGTAGGATGAAGTGCTCTGTTAATTGAACTTGGCTGGAGACAGTTTGGGGTGGTGGATCAGGCTTCCCCAAAAGAAGAGATGTGGTGGTACATTTGCCACAGAGTGAGATACTGCTGTTGGAATAAATGAGTGACTTAAGTGTTGAGAGACAGGTGTCAGTGTAATGTGAGAAAGGAAAGAATAACCTTTCCCCCAAACACAGCATGGTGTTTTGTTATCTGCTGCTGATTTAATTCCTCAGCTGGAGCTGCCTGACTGAAATGGTCTCATTCTTCTTCAAAGCCTTTTTAAAAACCACTCTTTTGATACCTAAGAAAACTCAGCTGAGCTCCATGAGCCTTTTTTGGTATTGCCACTTGTTTTTGTCAGTCTGTATTTGTCTGTCCTTGCAGCTTATTGCTGACCCATGGGCAGGGATCGGGGAGAATAACAGGGTATGTACAGATGCTGGCCTGACCAGTATTTCTAGGAATGCTGCCTCTGTTTCCTCCATCTCAGGGAAGGGAATTCAACCATATCTCCCTGTGGAGTTGTTGGTATCCCTCAGAATAAGAGGATGAAAATGGCTGTGCTGTGTCAGGCCCTGGCTTGGCAACCTGTGTGTGAACATAACTGATCCTGGTTGCTTAAGGAGAGATAAAAGGAACAGCAGGTGTGCAGACTAACTTCAGCATGCTGTCTCAGAGGTTGGTAATTAGTAACTGGGGGATTTGGTCTATCCAGACCACCATATCTCCAAGTCAATAGTGCCTAGTGCTCTGTTATCTCCAGTTTATCAGTATTTGCCAATGGAAGTTGTGCTTGCTTGGGAACTGAAGCCAAATGCCAGCCTTTAAGCCAGCCTCCAAACCTTGGCGTCTGAGGGTTAGTGACAAATTCCAAGTTATTCACCTTTTGCCTGGAATTTGTTTATGAATTTAGGTGAAGTGGGTGCCATTGGTTTACTCACTGTCTTCTCTGAAGGCAAAACCACTGTTTTTGTGTTCATAGGCTCCTTGGCTTTGAGTCATCAGTGTTTAACACCTCTTGCAGGCTGTTAATGCACTGCAATAATGAGGAGGCATGGTAAGAGGAATTTGCTTTGCCTGTCTCGTTGCAAATGCAGTCATACACCAGCTTTGCCCTACAGGAGGCTGAGCTCCCCTTAGGAAGTGCTGGCAGCACACTGATCTCATGTCTTACCTGCACCCAGGAAGGTGTTCTAGCCAAAGCAAGGCAGTGAGCTTGTTGACTCCTCTGTTTGTCTCCATAGTATCAAAGCCTCCTCCCTGGCACCTGTCACTGCTAGGTTAGCTCTCCCAGACAGGATGCAAAGCACCTTTCAGCTCCTTGGCTTGGAAAGTGCTGGCACGAAGCTCTGTGATTCTGCACTGAGCCAAAAGTCCTTTGGAAAGGAAGGGTGGAAGATAGAGATACTTGCATAACAACTTGAAATTAATTGATTTATGGCAATTAAAAAAGGTTGTCTTAGTCAAACATAAATGGTGAACCTTGGCATCTCCTCCAGGTTAGCATTCCTAGAAATTCTTATAGTTTCAGGATCTCTTCTTGAAAGAACAGGTAATGACTTTTCCTCAAAATATCTCTGTGCCCTCGTAGGAAGTGTTACTGGTATAGATTCCCAGTGAGCTCTCCTTGCAGAGCAGTGGAATTTGCTGTCATCTTGGACCTCTTTTACTTATCCTGCATTACTGACGTTCCCTAGAAGTCATTGTTGCAGCTTTGGGGAGGTTTTCACATCGACTTTGGGGGTTGGTGTTAGAGTTGGGAGATCTGCTCAATGCTGAGCAAGAGCTAAAGGCTGGGGGCAAGAGGCTGGGACCAGACTCTGCTCAGTGGTGCCCAGGAACAGGCCAGGGAGCACTGGGCACAAACTGGAACCCAGGAGGTTCCACCTGACCAGGAGGAGAAACTTGTTTGGTGTGAGGGTGTTGGAGCCCTGGCTCAGGCTGCCCAGAGAGGCTGTGGAGTCTCCTTCTGTGGAGAGATTCCATCCCCAGCTGGAAGTGATCCTAGGCAAGCTTCTGTGGGTGACCCTGCTGTAGCAGGGGAATTGGACTAGGTGATTCCCAGAGGTCCCTTCCAGCCCCCACCATGCTGGGATTCTGTGAAATACGGAGTGAAGTGATACACCCTTGCAGATTGCCTCAGTGTAACAGCACCCACGCAACAGAGAATAAGCTAACTTCAATTTGGATTCAAGGTCTTGAAAGGAGACAGATATAAGTGCTTGCTCTGGTTTCCTTTTTTGTCTTTTGTAGCAGAGTTTTGCTGTGGATTCTTTGTGATCCTGATCCTGGGAAGGTTCTGGTTCCTTGCTGTTCTGTACCTTCTGTGGCTGTACCTTGACTGGGAGACACCATGCACAGGAGGCCGACGGTCCCAGTGGGTCAGAAACTGGACTGTTTGGAAGTACTTTAGGGAATACTTTCCCATTCACGTGAGTAAAAGGTTTCTGACAGTACTGTAAACATCAGAACAAGGCAGCTTGACTGGCCATGAGGATGGACAGGCGTCTAAAATACTCATCAGGGATAAAATTCCCATACTTACTCCAGGGAGAATTTCTTTCTAAAACATGAGAGGTCTGGGATTTAGTGACAAAAAGGGGCAGGGGTTGATTTTTCTACTTGGACTGTTGGGTCATGAGATAGTGCCTCAGCACAGTGAATGCTAGTCATGGTATCTTGAGACACAGCTATTTAAACTTTGTTCAGCTGTAAAGTGAGACAGCAAAATGCTCAGCAGGAGATGAATTGTCACCGCTTCAGGGTCCTGTCAATGTGCAGTCTCCATGCGTGTTGTTTCTGAGACTCCTGAGGTAAGTATTATGATGTCCTCCACTGTCTCTATTTTTCAGCTTATAAAAACTTCAGATCTGAGTCCAAATCACAACTACTTACTTGGCTTTCACCCTCATGGGGTCCTGGTAGCTGGAGCCTTCGGAAACTTTTGCACTGGTCCAAGTTTCCAAGATGTATTTCCTGGGCTTACTCCGTATCTTCATATCATGCCCATCTGGTTCGGCTGCCCCTTCTTCAGAGAGTACATAATGAGTGCTGGTAGGTAAAAGCTGAATGTCTCAGCTCTTGCTCCATCTGTTAGCTTCTGCTTCAACTGCAGGGTCTGATCCTGTACCTCTCAGAGGTGCTGTCAGGTCAGAAGGGTCAGCGTTGGTGCTCAGTTACACTTCTGCTTGTGATGAGCTGTTGCTGGGAAACAATCTGGAGAGAAGGTTTCAGGAATGGGTTTCTTAAATGTTCTCTCTGAGGGTGTTTTTGTTTTCTTTCTGCTGTTTTTTCCCTTGAACTATGAGACAGCAGGAGTGAGTACCACTTTTTTAGAAGAGAAGGGCATATTAACTTATAACAGAAGGGCATACTGACTTATAACACAAGAGCATATCATTCATTTCTAACAATGTTTAGTCATTGCACAGATGCTTGTAAAACAAGTTGAGGATAATCTCTTCCCTGAAAGGCTTCAAGTCCTGCTTGTTACAGCAATCTTTTTAGTCAAAAGTTAACTAGCTACTTGTGACTGAGGTTCCATACTGCAAATTTGTGTAATATTAGTGGAGATGGAAGCTCTAAAGATAGGAACTTTTCCTCTCTGTTGTGAGCAGCACTTGTCTTAAAGGGGTGATATGCATGACTGATGCTGCAGTAATGCAAGATAAAAAAAGGCAAGCAATAAAGTTTGGGGAACAGAAGAAGGTATAGAAGAAGTCAGGACTGGTGTTCCCCCAGAGTGGTTTAATAAAGGAGTGATTTAACTAGTTTACTTTGTTAAACTAGAGCATTTGGATAAGCATGGTCTGGTGCACAAGGCTAAGTTTGGGAGCCAGAGGTCCAGCTCTTGTTCCTGGCTGCAGCACAGACTCTGATTTCAGAGGAGCTCTGCCACTGTTCCATGTGTAGAAACATGCCTGGGATGTTGCTCAGATTAATACCAGACTTGCATATCCCTGTACAGTTCAGCACAGCAGGGACTGCCCTTCCACCCAAACTGGAGTTCTGAGGGGCTTGGAAAGATAGGGACTGGCAGTGGTGGAAGATGATAATTGTAAACATGGCCTAGCCTGGAAGGCAGCTTTACACATTTTTGGCACCTTGGCCCATAGGAACAAGCATTTACCTGCTAGGTGAGAAACCACTTGAGTATAAAGCATGCTGGAGGATCAGCAGGGCTGTAGGACATTATTTCAGTGCTATGCAGCTCATAAACCAGAGGGACCTTCAGTATGATGGAGGTTATCAGGCAAATCAAATCCCCCCTGTGCTGGAAGCCATGCTCCTAGCACATTGTTTCATCTCCCAGCCTTTTTGCTGCCTGGCTCCAGAGCCTGCCCAGGCAGCAGTTGTCAGCACTGCTCAGCTGCTGTGTGAGTGAGCAAGGTACAGTGCTCTACACCCAGGCTGGCATCTTGGCTTCAGCAGGGAGGTGCATGTGGCTGGGGGGTGGGGGAACAGCAGCTCTTGCTTTCCCTTCCAGAGGAGATGCATGCCAATGGGTGAACAAGCATCACTCCAGTTATCTCTTGTCTCAGGTCAGGTGCATTTTTCAGAGCAACAGTAGTTGTGACAACATATATGGCAAGAGGAAGTAGCTTTTTCTTGAGGTCTGATGTTGCTCCAGTAGCAAGTTGGTCCTCTTGGTGGCCAGCTCTCAAAACCAGATCACAACAAATCATTAAGGTTGGAAAAGATCTCTAAGGTCATCAAGTCCAACTGTTAAACCAACACTGCCAGGTCACCACTAAACCATGGCCCTCAGCAGCACATCTGTGATGTTTTTTGAGTGCTTCCAGGCATGGTGACTCCACTATTGCTCTAGGCAGCCTGGGCAAGGGCTTGACAACTCATTTGGGGAAGAAATTGTTCCTTGTGTCCAACCTGAACCTCCCCTGGAACAACTTGAGGCTGCTTCCTCTTGTCGTATCACTAGTCACCTGGGAGAAGAGACCAACCCCCACCTGGCTCCAACCTCCTTTCAGGGAGTTGGAGAGAGCAGTAAGGTCTCCCCTGAGCCTCCTTTTCTCCAGACTAACCAAGCCCAGTTCCCTCAGCTGCTCCTCACAACACTTGCGCTCTAGACCCTTCACCAGCTTCACTGCCCTTCTCTGGACTCACTCCAGCACTTCAATGTCCTTCTGGGAGTGAGAGTCCCAAAAGTGAACCCAGGATTGGAGGTGTGGCCTCCCCAGTGCTCAGTCCAGGAGGACAGTCCCTGCCATAATGTACACCGTAGTGTCCCTAACAGGAGAAAGAGGAAGTGGGTGACAAGAAGTGAGGTTTTTGCTTGGTGTCCAAAAGAATAAAATAAAACCACCAACCCTGAACAAAAGAAAAATCCTAAGCCCCCCAAAAACCAGCACCACAAACTGAACTTGATCTCCAGATTGTCATTCAGACTCTATTAATTCAAAGGAACAGAATTAAACATGTTTTCCGGGTAAATTGTTCCGCTATAAGATTTTGAGGTAGAACTTAATGGGACTAAGGAACTCTGGAGGAGTTAGACCTTGTTCTGAGCTTGGTGCTCTGGAAAATCCCCTTCTAACACATGCATCTAAGTTGGTATTAAAGGCTCCCATACCATAGTGTCCCTCTGGTTAGAAGGATCAGGATCAGCAGGAGTACCAGGAAAGCTTCATATATTCTGCTATTTGAGCTTAAAGAGATTGATGAGTGCCTAGTCCTGGTTACTGGAGAATGAGCTGATGCAGTCATTGGGAATGGTCCACAGGAACCTTTACTGCTGTTCCTGATGCTGTCATGCCACTGTCTTAGCTGGAGCTGCTGCTTTCTAGCTTTGAAGGGGATCAGCTTGGCACTGTAGGTCTGTGTTTGAGTTCACAAGTCCTCTATTCATTCTGCTAAACCCTCTGGGCCTGTGTCCCTATGCACCTGCCGTATGGCTGTAGCTGCAGCCTCTCAGCAGTATTTGCAGCCATTGAACTCTTCTGTTCTCAGGCACAGGTCTCTGAGAGTTCCCTGGCAGTCTCAAAACTCCTGGGATAGGCAAAAAGCATTTAGCTCCACAGTGTGAAATCAGAGGACTTAGCTAAGGCCATACCTGGTGCAGGGTGAAGAGGCTGACCCCAAATCTTTGCAGCCTGTCCTGTGCCCTGATCATTTTGAAACATCATTTAGTTGCTTAAGAAGTATGTCTTGGATTGCACTTGTGCTTGTCCATGAGGATGCAGCAATCACTCTTGCAATGCTTGCTCCTGAAGGAATGGTTTCTGCAGCCAAGGAGAGCGTCTCCCACGTGCTGAATAACACAGGAGGTGGCCACGCATCCATCATCGTCATCGGGGGAGCAGAGGAGTCTCTCAATGCACATCCTGGGAGCTTAACTCTCAACATCCTCAAGAGGAAAGGCTTCATCAAAATGGCCTTGAAGCACGGGTAGGTTCCCCACCTGGCTTGCTGTATGCTTTGAATGCAGGCTGATTCTTAAATACAGCTCATATTCTGTGCAGTAAACTCAGAGAATTAGAATTGGAAAGAGTTCCTTGTCTAAGAATATGCAGGTATCTGGCACAGGAGCCAGTCTGGCCAGCTAGAGCCAGCCTGGGAGTGTTGCAAACTCCCTTGGCCTTTCGTCACTGGTAAGCAGTAGGTGTTATTAGCATATCTTTTTGTTTCAGTTGGTTTTTGTTGTGTTTTTTTTTTTCACTAGTAAAGAGTGAGAATGATGAAACAATCTCAGCAGACCTTGGCTGTGATTACTGAGGGGAGCAGATTTTTTGTGCTATAGGTTTGGAGCTGTATTAAGGTACAGTTTTCTTACCATTTGAAGCAAACAAAAATATACTAGAAAGCTAGACCCTGTTTTATTAGAGCACTGAAAACTGTGGTCTAGGAAGGTTTGTTTTCACCTTTATTCTGAAGACTTTCTTTTGAAGATCACAAAAGTAAGTTTTAGGAGACTGTTGGTGAAAACATCAAGAGAAACTAGCTCACTTACCTGTCAGCCACCAGTGTGTGACTAACCAGAGATGATATTAACATCTTCTGAGTGATGCATACAGCATAAGCCGCTGTGTTTGTGCTGGGCTGGTCTACATCTCCTGTATATGCTAGAAAGATTGGAGGCAGTGACTTGTTCCTGCTAAGCTTTCTGAGCAGCTCCTGGGGTTATCTATCCACATGTGAAGCCAGGAGGGGGAAAAAAGTACTAGTACTGAGAAATCTGTAACAGCTTAAAAAGCTGTGAACTGGACAAAAGGTGGTCTCTGAGAAGAAGAGCTCTGTTGCCGCACAGGAGAAGGTCAGGTTTTGTCTAGAAACTGTTGTGTCAGAATTCCAAGAGGGTTTCTTCTGAAGAGTCTCTTGAAGTACCTCTTCTCTAATAGAAAGTAACATTTTAGTCTGATTTGTAGCCAGAAACACCCCTAGTGAATTTAAATTCAGACTTTGGTGCCTAAATGAGTCTTTCCTCAAATTCTGCTTAACTACTGATTCACCCAGTGGGATCCTAAAAAAACTATCAGTGGCTTTTATTTTCTAACCATGAGGTTTGGAAGAATATTTAGGTGCTCTTTTGTCTGTGCATTTCCCTAAAGGACTGATCTTGTCAGATCACAAAAGGTTGGTGTTTATCTCTCATCTAAACTGATTGGGATTAAGAAACTAGATACACCCCTGCCTTTCCTGGCCCCGATTTCAAAAGCATCCACAACACACAACAACAGTATTGGGACACTTACAAAACACAGGAATGGCCACTTCTGTCCTTAGGAAGTCCTTTGTGTCACATGATGGTCCTCCTCTTTGAAAGAGGCTTGCTTGTCTGGAGCTCTTCATTAGGGTGATAACATCTATCTCTATCTGAGGGATTTGAGAACTACACTTCACACATGGTCACCTTAACCACTGGGCTCCAGGTCATTCTGGGTCTGAGCAGTGGCAAGAAAAACTGCTTCTATGTGATGTGTGGGAATCCTGACTTCATTTCTCTACAGCAGGGCTGTGGGGCAGTAGGAATGTGTGACTGTAGCTGTTGCAGCTCTTGCAGCACCCTCAGCAGTCATAGAGTCATAGAACCATCAAATGGTTTGGGTTGGAAAGGAACCTTTCAAGGTCATCTAGTCCAACCCCTGGCAGTCAGCAGGGACATCTCCAACTAGATCAGGTTGCTCAGAGCCCCAGCCAACCTGACCTGCAATGGTTCCACGGATGGGACATATCCCACCTCTCTGGGCAATATGAGTCAGGGTCTCACCGCCCTCAGTGGAAAAACTTTCTTCCTTCTCTCTAGTCTGAATCTCCCTCCTTCAGTTTCAAACCATCAGCCCTTGTCCTGTCCCAACAGGTCCTGCTGAAAAGTCTGTCCCCAGCTTTCTTATCGACCCCTTTAAGTACTGCAAGGCTGCAGTAAGGTCTCCTTGGAGCCTTCTCTTCTCCAGGCTGAACAACCCCAACTGTCTCAGCCTGTCCTCACAGCAGAGAGATTCCAGCCCTCAGATCATTTTTGTGGCCTCCTCTGGACTATGTCTCTCCTGTGCTGAGGCTTCCAGAGCTGGACCCATCACTGCAGAGGGGCAGGATCCACTCCCTGACCTCCTGGCTGTGGTCTGGGAATGCAGCCTTGGACACAGTTGGCTTCTGGGCTGGAAAGACCTGAGCTCTTTCCCAAAGACTGCATCCAGCAATGGCTTCTGGTGTTAACATTTTGTTTCTAGCAATTAGCAAAGTGCTAAGCAAGCTTTCAAATCAGGTGGAAATGAAAGGATGAGGGAGGCTTGCAGGAGGCAGATGAGGGGAACCACCTACCAGTCAGTGCCTGAATATGTTTCTGGTGCTTTTGATCTGCAGCATCTAATATGAAGAGAGAAAGGGGCAATGCAGAGACCTGTGCTCTCCAGCAACATGTGCTCCCCAACCCTGGCTCCTGTGCTGCTAGCACAGAGAAGCTGTGGTTCCTCAGCTAGGAACTTGTCAATTGTGATCTGATTATGTCAACAAGTGTCCTCTGTACTGCTGGAAAAGACATTTTGGTCTGAGATAAGACAGATACCTGATATGAAGAAACCCTAAAGACCTGAAACAATTGATGAATCAGCTAACTTATCGTGAGTTACACAATCATTAGTTACTTATTTCTCTGTCTCAGCCTCCTACAGAGCATCTTGCAAAAGCCTTCACTAGGTTAAAACAAATCCCACAGTCTCAGGGTGCTATTGCACCACAAGATGTTCCTGTTTGTCCTCGTGCTGTAGTAAAAAGTGGAATATTTACACAGCCCTAGTATGTGCCAGGCTTTCTGCTATTTCCTTTACAGGTGGCTGGGGGACGTATGCTCTGTTGGAGGAAGAACCTTTGAGCAGGCACCAGTCAGAATAGTGAGTGGGAGTGATAGTCTTTGGAGGTCCTCAGGCTTGAGAAGATGTAGGAGTTGGGTTTTTTTCCATACAGGGTGGGTTTGGTTGTCTACATTTCTGTCCTCAGTGCATCTTCCTCAGGGGCTCAGAGCTCTGCACTAATTCATCCTGAAAACATTATCACAATGTTGTGATTTTACAAGAAGATTTGTCTCAAAGGTAGCATGGGCTGCATGGAGGTAAGATAGAGAAGCTAGGACTTAAAATTTTTACTTAATTTCACTTAAGTAAATCACATAAAACACCTCTGTATCCTTCAGAGGCTGCTTAGGGTTACCCTGCTCTTTTCTCTTTTAAACTGTGTAGAATACTCTGTGATGGAAGATAAGCATTAATCATAAAGAGACTGCAGTCAAGCTTTTAGATATAATGATATTTTAGCCTGTTGGAGACGACTGCACTGATGCCATCAGCCATAGTGGTTTGTCCAGGAACTAGACTAGTCAGTGCCTTTCCTCCCAGGCCAGTTCCTGAACTGAAGGAGAATTCATGAGGCTGTGCAGGAGCCACAGTGAGTTAGTGTAATTTCTGTGGGTAGAGTTTGACCTCTGGTAATGCCAGATGAAGGCTAGTGTTTTCAGGGAAGTCTGGAGGAAGCAGGATTTCACTGGGGACGGGGCAGCAGAGGAGTTCAGCATTGCACACTGGTGTCTGTGAGGATGTCTGCTTTGGATCAGGGCTTTTGGGCTGAACTCGGGTCCAGAGGCAGAGCCAAGCCGAGCTCTGGCTCTGACACTCACCAGCTGGGAGCACTGCAGGGTTAGCAGTGAGGCTGCTGTGCTTGCCAAGGCAGAAAATGCAGTGGAACAAGGGCTGACTTGCTCTAATAGTGTTGGATAAGATCATCATAATTGTATACAATTATTAATTTTTATGAGTATCAGCAGTCCTAAAAAGCTGTGCTGGGTAGCAACCAGCTAAATGCTGCCCAACTAGTCCCTAGTTGTATGCCAATCACTTCTTTTTGTTGCCGTTTTGGGGGTTTTTTTAACCCAAAAAACCCCAAAGCAGCTGCATATCAAGAGCTGAATGCCTGCTGCTGCTGAAGTCCAGAGCTGCCAGAGCTTTCTGTGCTGGTTATTGTGAAACCATTGCCAAGCTGTTGGTGTGGGATCCTCAATGTGCTCCTTGTTTTCCAGGGCTCATCTGGTCCCTGTGTTCTCCTTTGGTGAAAATGAACTATTCAAGCAAGTTGCAAACCCCAAGGGTTCATGGCTCAGAAATGTACAGGAGAAGCTGCAGAAGATAATGGGCTTTGCTTTACCACTCTTTCATGCCAGAGGAGTATTTCAATACAGTTTTGGCTTGATACCTTACAGGCAACCTATTCATACTGTTGGTAAGTTCCCTGTGCCTTTCCTCTTGCTTTTCAAGTGTTTAAAGATACATAAGTGTCCTACTGATAGCTGTGTAAATTTAAGAGTTCTCTTCCAACAGGAACAATGATTTACTGTGGGTCTAATGGAAGTATGGGAGGTTTAAAAAATCAGTATTTCCTCTATTTTTTAAAGAAACAGAAAAAATCCTGCCCTGGCCCAAGCTTCCCAGAGAGGTTGTGGAGTCTTCTTCTGAGGGGAGATTCCAAAGGTATCTGGAGGTGATCCTGAGCAACCTGCTGTGGGTGCCCCTGCTTTAGCAGCAGGGTTGGACTGGATGATCCCCAGAAGCCCCTCCCAACCCCTGCTCTTCCTTTGCAGTTCTTTGTAGGCTTCTATTCTCAGCAATCCTCAAGGATTCCCTTCTTGTTTCCCTGAGAACTATTACTGCTCTTCAGAAATGGAATTAACTCCAACACACCAAATTTAGCAGGTTGCATGAAGCTGCACAGAAAACTAGAGAGGTGAATGCAGTTTCTAATTCCACAAGAAATCTCCACCTGTAGGAGAAGAGGCTGCTGCTGGAGGGCTTTGGGGATTGTTTGGTGTTTCTAGCCATGCTTCTGGAAATGCTCTGTTGGAGGTCTATTGATTTCACACCCACCATAAGGTATTGCTCAGTGCAGGGCTGGGTTCCCACCCCTAGCCACGTAAAGGCTCAGTTTCGGCACCGTGAAGGGCCCAGAGCTGTTGACAGCTGAAGCTGCAGCAGGAGAATGCAGAATCAGCCCTTCTGTTGATCTGGCTAGACTTGCCTTTAGTCAACACCAGCCAAGCTGAGGTGGAACATCTGTTGAAAGGGATTTCCAGGTGCCTTTGTAAAGCACCCCCCAGGAGCTTTTTATCTCTCTGCTTTTCTACAGCCTTCCTCTGTCATCTTGGTTGGGTCTGTTAAGCTGTCAGTGCCTCCAGTGCAAGAGCAGCTGTCACAATCTGTAGTGACTGAACAACACAAGCAGGATTGAGATCGTGGGAAGCTTCTAGCATTTCACAGGCTTTTCAGCCCTAGCTCTTTGTAGAGGAGGCAGCTGCCCTCTGGAATGACCTCCCACACTCCCTCTTGCTCAGGCTTTGAGCAGCGCCTGGAGAATATCTTGCTTGGAACACTTGTGGGCAATGGATGGTTGAGAAACGCCTCTCAGGGTCTGGGGGATTTATGTGCTGCCACTCCCTAGGCTGAAGGAACCAACAACGTTTCTGGAGCTGGCACAAGAGTAGTCAGAGGATATCTGTGTTTCCTTCAGTCCTGTTCCTGTGGCTGTGTGGTTGAGGGCACCACTGTCCTCTTAGGCATGTCCCTCACATTAGATAGATACCTTTAGTATCCAGATCAGAAGATGGTGAGAAGATCTCTTGTTTTAAATGCTATTTTGAACCTGTGGAATGCTACCCTAATGGCAAGACAGGACATAGCCCATGGAACTGTATGTTGAAGTGTAAACTGCTCCTTCATGGTGGGGGGTGGGGGGCGGTGTTGGAACTGGATGATCTTTAAGGTCCCTTCCAACCTGAGCCGTTCTATGATTCAAGTTAGAGCTTAACTCCCTTCTCATTTGCTGCCAAACTGAAGTGACGTTTCTAATTCATTTCATCTGAACTTGAACCAGACCCAGGGCCCTGGTTTGTGAAGGGCAAGAGAGCCATGCTGTGATTCTGCCACCTGTCTGGGAGCTGTGGTGGAACTGGCACAGGAGGGAGAGTTCTGCTTCAAAAGAGGTGTCACTGAAACTTCTGCTGCTGTTGTGTTTGGTTTACAGTGGGAAGCCCTATCCCTGTAAAACAGAACTTGAACCCCACCACCGAGGACATTGAACAGCTGCATGCACTGTACCTCCAGAAACTCAGACAATTATTTGAAGAGCACAAAAGAAATTATGGGATCCCCGAGCACAAATCTCTCATCTTTGAGTAGCAAATGCCAATTTGCCATTCCAAATCTCATGGAAAAACCCAGTGTATGGTGAAAGATGTCTCTCTTGCAATCTGTGTTTTGCAATCTGTAATTATTCTTGTGTAAGGAATAATTTTAAGATAGGTTTTAGGTGGTTAATTGATTTTACTTTTTATTTTATTTTATTTTTAATCTTGCTGTTGGGGGGGGAAAAAACAACCTTAGGGTGTTAGCCTCAAGGCCAATGCTGCTTTGAGTTGTCCTTTTAGGTTCATCCATACCAGAAGTGCTAGTGAGAGGCTCCACACAGGTGTTTGTACCATGGCATCTAACCATAGCTTGAGCAGGAGAAAGGGCAACGAAGCTGCTGAGGGATCTAGAGCACAAGTGTTGTGAGGAGCAGCTGAGGCAACTGGAGTTGGTTAGCCTGGAGAAGAGAAGGCTCAGGGGAGACTTCACTCTCTCCAATTCCCTGAAGAGAGGTTGGAGTGAGGTGGGGGTTGGTCTCTTCTCCAAGGTAACAAGAGACAGGTTGAGAGGAATGACCTCAAATCGTGCCAATCCCAGGAGATTTGATACTTGGGAAGAGGTCTCTAGGGTCCTGAGGACTAAGTGGTGAGCCTTGAGCAGTCATTTTGGCTTAGCCAGATGTGTGAAATTCCCTCTGGATTTTTTTTCTTCCTTGCTGCCTCCCCTGAGGAGTAGTGCTGGTTAGTCATAAAAGAAGAATGTGGAGTCTGTGTCAGATCGTTCTGTCCTAGATCATCTGCCCTAATGAGATGTCTCCTCAGTCTGCTCTTTTCCCATTACCTTAATGATACAGAAGCTCAGGATGCAAATTTAAAAGCATGAGGGTTGGGTTGAGAGGGGGAAGTAACAGTGGTGATCAGATTAGCCAAACTTCTAGGGAATATGTGGATACCGGTTTGTGGGCAATACCTGGCCCAAAGGGTACCCAACAGACAGCCTTGCCTCTGGATTCCATGAGCAAATGGTCTGTGGGCTCTGAGCACCATCCAGAACTGGCACAGGTGGAACAAGCAGGGACTGTGTTGCTCTGGCTACTGCAGTTTTCATTGCTTTGTAACACAGGAAGATGGAGGGGAAAAAAAAAAAGAAACAAAATCTCCAGGTTCCTTAAATACATATTGTTGTTCAGTAGCTGCTGCTTGTTGCTTGTGGTGGCCCTTCCAGACCACCTTCAATTAACAAATTGTCTAGTGTATCTACAGCTTCAGTCTCTCAAGCTGATGCTCCTGGTGTCATCTAAATACTTCTGTGTCAGTGTGGGGATTTGTAGAGCAGTTCTTCAACACTGAGCTTAAAGGCCAGAGCCCTGTTGAGCTGTTGTGGTTGGTGCAGGCACCAGTCCCACCACTGCTGCAGCCATGAGGATGCTTCCAGTGTTGGGGAGCTATCAACACAGTCCTCAGGGAGCAGGTTGTGCTGGACAAAGTGAGAGCAAGCAGCTAGTAGGGATGGTGACATCTCTCTCCTGAGCTGTCCTGCTCAGATTTCTGGTGGGATGTTTCCACTTCCTGGGATCTCCTTGGTGGGGGTTGTTCTCTCAGTGCCTTTTCATGACAGGGATAATCCCAGGGAAGCTGCTCATCTGTCAGCCTCTGTACCACTGCCTCCCCAAGGTGCTCCAGGTGACAGTTGCCTACTTGTCCACTGGTGGGTGGACATCTCTCTGCCAAATTCTGTTTACAGAAAGTCAATCCTGAAGAGTTTTTACTTTGTGAATTTCAAAGTGTGGTTTACATTTTGTGACATTTAATGGTGCCTGTGAAATATGGATGTCAGTTGTTCCCACCATGGCTGTGGCAAGGAGGTGGGAGATAATAAAGGTTTGTACCAAAGCCTGCTGGTGTTGGCTGGACTTCAGATATGTGTCACTGCTGTTGAGTTTCATCCATTGGACCTGAGGAACCTGATGGCACTCAGGAGGTCATATGAGACTAGCTCTAAGGGCATTGGTCACAACACTGGGAAATCAGGGGGCAGGGATGAATGGATTTCTTCCCTGAAAGAGTGGTTAGGCATTGGCCCAGGCTGCCCAGGGCAGTGGTGGAGTCCCCTGGAGGTGTTCAAAAATGCATAGATGTTGCATGTGGTGACATGTTTTAGTTGGACTGATGGTTGCACTTGATGATCTTAGAAGTCTTTTCCAGCCTAAATGATTCTGTGATTGATTTCTGGCTGCAGTCTCCTGAGGCATCACCTGAAGCAGGTTCCTGTGGGCAGTCCTAAAGGGTCTGAGGAAGGAGGGAGCCACAGCAGGACTGCAACAGACCATGGCTGGGAGCATAGTGCCAAAGGGGCCCAGGAGGGTAGGTGACTTCTCTGAGGAGCTGGTGGAACAGTAGCTTTTGGAGTTGAATTCAACTCGAGCTGAATAAAGGGGGGAAATGGCTAAAATGGAAGTGGCCTTGGTTTGCTTTGGAGCAGTCTCATTTATACTTCTGTGTGTGTGTAAATGGGAGGTGGGTCCTGGTTTATCAGTGCATCAACATAACGTCCTGGTTCTGCTGAAATACCATAAAGGAGCAACTTACACCTGTAAAGCAAGAATTGGAGAAAGATGAGAAGAGGAGAGCAACAGAATCATCATGCTTCTCAAAGTGCTGCAGCAAAACCAGTCCTGGTCACCACTGCTTGTGAGGGGTAAGTGATGTTACCTCTAGACCCAAGTATGGAGCATTTTTATGCTGGGGGTGGTGAGCTCCTGGCCCAGGTTTCCCAGAGAGGTGGGAAAGGTCCCTTCCCTGGAACCATTCCAGATAAGTTGTCTGGGGCTCTTGAGCAACCTGCTCTAGTTGCAGATGTCTCTGCTGACTGCAGGGGGGTTGGACTAGATGACCTTAAAAGGTCCCTTCCTACCTATGATGATGATTCTATGATTCAGTTTGTTGCTAAGCTTTGTGCAGTTTCTCTAAATCTGTTTGCTGCATGTGGACAAAGTAAAACCTTATTTTCCTATTTAAAGTTTTTTCCCATATTTTTGCCCCCCCCAAAAAAGCAGTGTCTGGTTAGCACAGGGCAGCCTGTGCTCTGTACCCCTGCAACCCTTTTCTCCGTGGGAGACCCAGTCAAAGCATCGCCTACAACTGGTAGTTCCTCAGGCATCACCTCGGATCTGCTCTGGAGGACAACGTTTGAGGTGAGGACTTCGCTCCCTATCCCTCGGTCAGTTACCGACGGCTCAGGGCCGGCTGTGGGTACACTGCAGCGCTCGACCGAGCCGCTAGATGGCGCCGTCACGCCGCTGCACGGCCAATGGCCGGGGGAGGGTGGGAGGAGAGGGTGGAGCTAAGGGGGATCTGGGGGGATCCGGGCTCCTCGTACCTGGGTTCTGGGGATATCGGACGGGGTCAGGGGATCTGAGGCGTATCTAGGCTTCTCATAAAAAGAAATTGTTTATGCTGAGGGAGGTGAGACCCTGGCTTAGGTTGCCCAGAGAGGTACGAGATGTCCCATCCCCGGAATCATTCCGGGTCAGGTTGTCTGGGGCTCTGAGCAGCCTGATCTAGTTGCAGATGTCCCTGCTGACTCCAGGGGCGTTGGTCCCTTCCTATCCAAACCGTTCCATGATTCTGTGATTACAGTCATTTTAGCAATAAGTGTTCTGGGGTGCTGAGCTTAGCCAATGTCCATTCCTCAACACCAAGGTTCAGGAGAGCGTGGAACCTTCTCGAATTTTTGTTCCACTGGAACTGAGGCTTAGCAGCAGCTGGAACAGGTGTGTGGAAGAGGCAGGTGCAGGCAGGAGTGTCTCTGGCCACTGCCAAGACTCACAAGTGCTCCACCTGTGAGCATCACCCCAGGACAGCATCGCTGCAGTGCTGGCAGGCAGGTTTCAAGGGATCCGGTTTCAGCTTGAGGTAGATGGATGCAGGTTTGAGAGAAACTGTGTCCAGTTCTGTAGTGTCCAGATCTTGTTCACCCAGGTCCTTCTCTGCAGAGCTGCTTTCCAGCAGGTAAGCCTCTAACTTGTCCTAGTCTACAGGTTTATTACTCCCTAGGTACAAGACTCTACACTTGCCCTTGTTGAACTTCAAAAGTTTAGGGTCTCCTCACCTGAAGCCACTCAGCTGCTCTTGGAGGGAGTGATTTTCCCTGTGGACAGACCAGGCTGTTACATCAACTGCTCTCCCAACGGTAGCTGACAGCACTAATCTGCTTTATGGGGATTAACCAGGCACAGTAATTAACTTGCATAAGCTCTTTAGCCACTCTTGGTCTTTGAATGGCAGCATGTCCTGTGGACTCTGGTGTGGAGCCTCTGCATGGTGGGGACAGCAGGGTGGGAAGAAGAAACAGAAGAAACCTGAGCTGCAGTTTCAGCCACAGACAGTGAGAGAGCAACCTCACAGCAAACAAGTTTCTCCGCCTGTTCTGATGGAACCTCCTGGGTTCCAGTTTTTGCCCAGTGCCCCTTGGCCTGTCCCTGGCCACCACTGAGCAGAGTCTGGCCCCAGCCTCTTGCCCCCAGCCTTTAGCTCTTGCTCAGCATTGAGCAGATCCCCATATGTATGCATATATGTATATGCATGTATATAATAAAGTAATAGAACTTTCTGCAACTAATTTCCACTCCCAATAGCTCTTAGAAATTTGAGTGGTGTTTTTTTCTTCTTGTGAGCTTTTTTGGTCTCTTATAAAGCACTTGAAGTCTAAGTGGCTGGTCTATAAAGTGATCTGAGGGTTGTCATTGCTACATCTCAGACCAAATTAATGCTGAAAGGGTTAATGTTTTAAATGTACATTCATTCCACCAGGTCTCTCACCATCAGTCCTAGGCTTGTCCCTCCTCCTTCTATGAAGTACATACCTGGAGTCCTAAAGCTCTTGTGCTTAGTAGAGCAATATGGATGGAATTAAGTGAAATCTTCCAAAATGTACTTGCAGAAAAATTCACCTGGATTCCTGCTCTGGTTGGATTCTTCAGAAGAAATGGGTATAAAGAACTAGAGAGGAGTCTGGGCTGGAATTCTCTCCTCTGAAATTTAAAGAGCGCAAATGTGGAGCCTGACTTCATTCATGGCCGTAGCCCACGTACCATTGAACATGGTGACTCAGGGCCATGATTTCAGCTGCTGTCAGATCTTTCTCCTCCAAGGAAAGCAAGTGAGGGAGGACTGGACGAGTTCATTCAGCCATGCTAACTCACAGCCTTAATTACATGCCTGTGAGGTGATGAGAGCCTTGGGTGGTGACAGAAGGTCACTGGTATTCTGGGGTATTGACCCATGGCTTGTGTCTCCTCCGCCCCACAGGGAGAAGCTCCGTTTGGTTCATTTCCTAAACTGAATCATTCCAGAAATCTGGCTGAGAAGACAGACATTCCCAGAGTGTGCTGGAGGAGTTGAGGGGGTTAACCAGAGAGAAGGGAGCTTCAGGTGAGCACCCCTTGGCTTGTGGAGAAGATGCTCTGTGGAGCCTGTGGGCTGGTGAAGCTGCATGGAAGCTGAGGAGCAATCCCATGGGTGTCAACAAGACATGAGTGTCAGCCCTGGATCTGCATCTGCCTGAAGTCCCGAGGTACTTGGCTCTAGAGTGAAATCCTCACCCAACCAGTGTGAGTAGAAATGCTCTGAGTTGTGGGAGAAGGGGATGTACCCATGCTGCTTGAATTCAGCAGGAGGACAAGGAGGGTCTGGTTCATCTTTTGGAGCTTGCCATCACACTCTAGTGGCATGGACAGTGTCAGCATCTGCTGGGTCTATGGTTTGGTCCTTAGCTGTTCAGCCCAGAAGGAGGCTTCCTGGCAAATGAAAGATCTTGTGATGTGGTTGTTAGCACATGGGATGTGTCTTTTTGGTTTGGTCTGTAAATCTTGTTTCATGGTAAATAAAACTGTATAGGTGACCTAGGAATGGATAAAAAACCACCATAAAACAGTTTCACAGGAAAAAAACCAAACCTACAGATGTGTTAGGAGCATTTTGGTTTGGTTTGGTTTCCTCTATTGCAAGACTCCTCATAATTCCAAGACCTTGCCTGCAGTGGGCTTTCAGCCTTTGCTTGGAGCAGTGTCCCTGGTGCAGGTGTGCTGCCACTCAATACCTGGTGGGGTGGCTGGACTACACATGCCACCAAATCCACAGGGTGTGGAGAGCAAGGGGGGACATGAGCGTGTGTGGGGTGGGGTGTACAGGGTCCACGGGTAGCTCTTGTTGGGGGGTGTGTTTATTTTTGCTCAGAGGATGAGCTGATAATGGAGAAGAGAAGGCTCCAGGGAGACCTTCTCGTAGCTTTTCAGGACTTGAAGGGCTGATAAGAAAGCTGGGGTCAGACTTTCAGCAGGGCCTGTTGGGACAGGACAAGGGGTGGTGGTTTGAAACTAAAAGAGGGAGA
The DNA here is from genome assembly GCA_013399015.1 of Galbula dea. Classification (NCBI taxonomy): domain Eukaryota; kingdom Metazoa; phylum Chordata; class Aves; order Piciformes; family Galbulidae; genus Galbula; species Galbula dea. The sequence goes on along the minus strand of VWZX01001133.1, from coordinate 236,688 downwards.
TCTAGACTAGAGAGAAGGAAATTTTTGACACTGAGGGTGGTGAGCCCCTGTCCCAGGTTGCCCACAGAGGTGGGAGATGCCCCATCCCTGGAACCATTGCAGGTCAGGTTGTCTGGGGCTCTGAGCAACCTGATCTAGTTGAAGATGTCCCTGCTGACTGCAGAGGGTTTGGACTAGATGACCTTGAGAGGTCCTTTCCCACCCAAATAATTTTGTGATTCTGTTGTGTGATTCTCTAGAGAGAAGGCAAATCACCACCACCATCAAGGAAGGTGATGGTAGGCAGGTGGTACCAGAGCCAGTGTAGAGTCATCCCCTCCCTCAGGCCAGGATGTCAGTTATTAGCAGGCAGAGCAGTGGCTGAAATAGGTGACCATGCCTTGGTGGCTGGTGCCACCTCACCTTCCCATGTCTTTACCCACATACCTGCAGCTGGGCTGTGGATTCCACAGTTCAGCAGGAACCTGCCCCTAGGGAAGCCCAGAGGAGCCTGGCTTCAGCAAGAGGGATGTGGTTTTGCCTTTCAGTTGCCAAATGTTGCATCTAGTGGAGCTGCTGCAGGGGAGAAAGGCTGATCTTAAGCTGATAATCCCTTGTTTAGATGTGACTTAAAATAACTGGCTTTGAGGAGCAGCAGTGCCTCCACTGTTCCCAGTGAGAAGTGTCCTCCTGCCAACACTGGCTGCAGCTCCCAGGGTTACCACTGAGAGTGACATCGAAGACCAAGTGTCTCGTTTTTTCCCTGTCACCCATTGAAGGACTGGATGAAAACCAAGAGCAAGAGCTGTTCTGAGCCACCTAGAGCTGGAGAAGCAGACTTGGTTTGAGCTCTCCTTCCTGACTCACTGCAGCACAAGCAGACAGCAACCGGTTAGGCAAGGAACGCAGCTGTGGAGATGCATCCTCAAACCTGGCATGAAGAGGGGCTCCTGCTGCAAGTGCTGCCAACGAGGTGGGGTGCAGCTGGGTGAACTTCCCTGTGCTTCTCAAATACCTCCACTTTCTGTGGATAGCCACTTGTGTGTCAGTTCAGAACGTCCATAACTAGGCTCTTACTGGCACAGTTTGGAATTGGAGCTCGCGGTGGAAAAATAAAAGCAGGTAGGAGGAGGTGTCACTAAAAGCCAGTGATGAATCCTGGCACTGTCAGCAGTTGGGATGGTGTGAAGACATCTCCAAGCATCTCAGGAGCTAGGAATCTATATCCTTGTTACTCATCATCACGTGTCTAGCCAGAACTATGGTTTGAGTTACACTGCAGCACAAGTATGCATGTTGCTGTCCAAGTAGGAAAAGGCCTTATTCCTTGTGGCTGGAGTCTCCCACGCTCGTTTGCCAGCCTCTGAACTTTGATCCTAGTCTAGTGCAATGCTGTGAGATCAAGAGCTGTGTTCCCTGTGCCACAACAAGCCATGAAGAGAAGGGGCAAAGGTGAAGGGAGAGCAGGAGGAGATTTGGTTCGTGTGTTTGTTTAGGGGATGAGCTGATGATGGAGAAGAGAAGGCTCCAGGGAGACTTCCTTTCAGGACTGCTAAGAAAGATGGGAAAGACTTGGTCTCCTAAGGGAATATTTAGGGGAACAGTGCCTTAAAAAATATTCACTGCATGTACAAAGTATTTATTGTTCCTAATTTCTAGCCATGCTTCCATATACTCCACCTGAATTCCTTAGCAGTGCTCGTGTCTTTGATGTATCAGAGGAGTGAAGAGGCACAGCATGGGTGTTCTGAGGGGAGATACAGTCCCTTGGCTGCTGAAGCAAGCATTCTGCAGTGAGGCAGCCCCTGGTACGCAGGTGGCCTCTGCGTGTGGCGTTAAGCAAGCCTGGCTGGAGTCTTCCTCGCACGTGAACTGGCTTCCTTAAGCTTAATCCTGCTAATCCTCAGCCCTTTCCTGTGTCAGGTGAGGATGAATGTGCCCTGTGCTCCCAGAGATCACTGGCCTATTTTCCCTGAACCCAGCCCAGCCAGTATCTGCACTCACTTGGATCATCAGAGAGATCAGGCTCTCTTCAGTTGTTCGTGCCTTTGGAGATTCACTTCAGAATAATGCCAAGGTGTAGGAGGATTAGAAAATCAAACTGGAATTATTGCACCTTCATCTATGAATTCTTCAATGAGACCTTTCTCTTTAAATCCTCCTACCTCAGTTCTCTGCATCCTTTCTTTTTGTTCTTTATTTTCTCATTTTACTTGTTACCAAGTGCTCTGATCGGGGGAGACCTCACCTGGAGTCGCTCTGAGCTCCTCAGCACAGGAGAGACATGGACCTGGTGGAGAGGTCCAGAGGAGGCCACATAAATGAGTGTCACAAATACCAGGTGGACAATCCTGACAAACCCAATGAGTCTTACGCTGGTGGCCTGAAAAGCTAAAGGGCTCTGTGGCTGTTGCTGCTTCAAAGTAGCAGCAATGTTCAATCTGTGCTGTGCCCAGGAGACCGAAGGCTGGGAGGGTACTGGTGGTCTGGTACCCAAAGGACCCATGCCCATGAAGTAACTCCTGGGTACATAGCAAGGTGCCTGCTCTGGGTGGCCATGGGTGTATGAGCAGTGTGGAGGGCCCAGCTGTGGACTTGGACCTGGGGGAGGATGTTTTTGTGATCTAGTTGACGATAGATGGTCACTCATTGCTGGCATTGGAGCCTGCAGGGATCACCTTTCCCTCACAGGCTTGAGCTGTTGTTCTTTCTTTGATGCTTTGGATTCCTCTTGGCTGCCTTTGATGCTGTCAGCTCCACTGGCCTAAAAAATGATAGGTGGCTTTGAAGCAAGGAAGCTCAAGAGCAGAAATACCTTCTATTTTTAATCCTGCCTCTGCTTTTCCCTTGGTGTGGTGGTTCCAGGGTGTGGTGGTAGGGCAGAGCACACCTTGCAGCTCCTTTTACAGATCCTAACCCACTTGTTCTCCCCAAGTTGGAAATTTCAGTGTAGGGAAGTTACTGTGCTCTTCGTACTCTGATTTATCACAGCTTCTGTGGTATGAGAAAAATACAAGTGAGGAATGTAAAGAAGTACTGGAGCACTAGCAAAGCTGAGCTGTGTCAAGTGGTGATGAATTTTACACTGTACCCTTGGTCACCTTATTATTAATGTCATCAATCTCTCTCTGTGAAAAGTGGCTCTGGGCATGGCCATGTCACCAAATGTTCTACTGAATAATTCATCATGTGGGGGCTCATTGCCAGAGTTTGTTGCTTTCCAGTTTAATCTCAGCAATTTACTCATTCATTTGTTTATTTGGAAACAAAAAGCTTCATGGATAAAAATGAGTCACCAAATCCTAGCATAGTGGGGGCTGGAGGGGACCTCTGGGGATCATCCAGTCCAACCCCCTGTTACAGCAGGGGCACCCAGAGCAGGTTGCCCAGGTCACCTCCAGGAGCCTTTGGAATCTCTCCACAGAAGGAGACACCACAACCTCTCTGGGCAGCCTGGGCCAGGGCTCCAACATCCTCAAACCAAACAAGTTTCTCCTCCTGGTCAGGTGGGACCTCCTGGATTGCAGTTTGTGCCCAGTGCCCCTTGGCCTGTCCCTGGCCACCACTGAGCAGAGTCTGGCCCCAGCGTCTTGCCCCCAGCCTTTAGATATTGGTAAGCATTGAGCAGATCCCCTCTGGGGCTGCTCTTCTCCAGGCTAAGCAGCCCCAGGGCTCTCGGCCGTTCCTCCTCCTAGAGATGCTCCAGTGCCCTCAGCATCTTCCTAGCCTCTGCTGGACTCTCTCCAGTAGCTCCTTGTTTCTCTTGAACTGGGGAGCCCAGAACTGGACACAAATGTGGAGACTGTTTAGCAGTGAAACCTCATGCTGCTTGCTTTAGAAATGTTTTTCCATCTTTTAAAGCACCCCCCCAAAATGAACCATTCTGGGCATGATCACTTTGGGAACACAAGCTGCTTCTGCTGCCAGCACCTATCTCCCAGCTGGCTCTGCCTGCCCCTGCAGCATTCGCTCAGCCCTTCTCTCCCTCTTAGAGGGCATTGGAAATGCCATGCTGCCAGGATATCTTTAGACACAGAACATTACAATGCCAGCTTGATTAATTAATTGAAATAATCAAGGGGTAGGAGTCCCTCTGTTGAACTGCTTGTTGTGTGGAGCTAAAGCAGAAGAAGTCCTAAGCCAATGGTTGAAAAATGTTACCTTCTCTTTAGCTAAAATTCACTTAATTCAGAGGCATACTGCATTAACTTGTAGTGTTCAATTATTTAGTGAGTCATGGAGGAAGTTTGCTAATTATAGAGTCATTTATTTTTCACCAGTTTGAGGGCTACAAGGAGACAGATTCTACCCAGAGCAGAAGCTTTGTCCTGCCCCAGCCCTTCTTTAATTGTCTCTCTTATTTCCCCCAGGACGTTGCTTTGGCTTTAGTTGAACCACATGGACCTTCTGGAAGCACCTTTATTTTGTTTGCATCCCTCCAGGGATGTTTGGCTCCAAGCTCTCACCTCTGTTTTGTCTGTGACACTGTAGATTCCCCCCTACTCTGGCTCCTTCCTGAGTATCAGTAGGCAGCTCATCCAAGATTAATGCCAACCTTCCACGTGTCTTTACCCGTTCACAGGCTCTCCTCCTTCAGTGTGCCTCGTGGTTTTGTTTTTATGAATTCCCCCTGGATACCAGTTAGAATTGGCCAAACATAACATTGGCTTTCTGCTCTCTTCCTGGCGAGGCAGCTGACTCTACTCCCAGATCAGTATTTTTGTAAGATCACTTGCTATCTTCCTTGCTATTCACTACTTGCTATTCATTCTCTGTGGCTGATCAAAACAGATGGCAAGGGGTTGGGTTTGTTTTGTTCTTTCCCTCTTACTGGTTGCCTGAAACTTTAAAAAAGGGAAAGTGAGACGAATTAATGAGCTTTTCCTTCTGGAAATTAAAACAACAACAAAAATACAAAACAATCAACACCACCAAAAAACTCAGCAAAGCCCAAGCATTTGTGAACACATCAGTCTGGTTAGCAGGAGCTGTGAATGTGTCCAGATACTCCTTTTCTGCCTGAAACCTCAAATCCCAGCATGGGAAGGGTTGGAAAAGACCTCAGGGTCCCCTCCACATGGGGCTGGAATCCCTCCGAGACTCCACAACCTTTCTGGGCCATTCCAGGATGTACCAGGGCATCATCCCCGACCAGCTAACATTCTGCACCCTAAGCAGGGTCAACACTTCACCCTCATCCACCCCTTTTACGCAGTCACCCACCACAGCAGCAGCGCCTGTCAACGGAACGCTATTAAGAACAAACCACGGGTCATTAACAGACGTTTTAATAAGATGTGGACACACCCAGGCCGCGGTCAGAGGGGACCGGATAATCGCTAATGGCGCTAACCCCTAAACTGACAGCAACCTCCCCCTCCCTTCAGCGGGGAGGTGGGAAGCCGCGGGCCCGCGCACGCAGCGCCACACCGCCCCCAGCCGCTAGGCCCCGCCCACCGCCGCCGCGGCCCGACCGGTGGTAACCCGGCTCCGGCCCCGCCCCTTCCCGCCCGGGGCTCCGCCCCGCGCGCCACCCGGTTCCGGCCAATCAGGAGACGCCGTGGCGCATACGGAATGAGAGCGCCCGGTGGCGGCGGCGGGATGTTAAGAGGTGGTTGAGCCTTCGGTCAGTTGCGTGGTGGGGACCGGGCTGGGTCGGGGGCTGTACGCTCGGGCCGTGTTGTGGTTAGGAGAGGCGGCCCGCGGTGCCTGGTGAGTGCAGGGAAGGTCAGTTGCCTGCCTGCGTGGCCTTGCGGTGCGGTGCTGCCGGTACGGGCCTCCCCGGGGCGGGGCGAGCCCCTGCGGGGGTGTGCGGGGAGGCAGGCATGCGGGTGAGGCAGGCCCCGGTGGTGCTGGAGCGGCCCCGCGGGGTAGGCAGGGGGTGCGGGCCGGCTGGAGGTGAGGGATAGCCCGGCTAAGGTCCGCCGAGTCCCGCAGCCAGCGGAGGCCTTGCAGGCGCCGTGAAGGGATCGCCGCCAGCGCCCGGAGGATAATTAGCGGCATAATAAGCAAAAATAGGAGCTCCTTTTTCCTTCTGCTTTTATTTGTGTTTCGGTTCTGAAGGCGCGAGGAGGTGGAGGAAACACGCCGTCGGTCACCGGGGCTTGGGGGAGAGGCTGAGGCCCCGGCCCTGGCCCACGGGTTACCGGGAAAAGGGGCTTGGGGGAAATAGGTGTGTCCACGCTGGTAGCGGGGATACTCGAAATCCTGGGGTCGGGAACCCAAAGGGCCTTTATTTTCGGTATCCTGTGTGTAGATGCGGATAATGTGAAAGCAGCGCAGCCGAAGGAGGCACCGAGCTGCATTTTCAGTTGTATTTCACTGTTTTCTTGTTAATTTCTAGGGGTTTGGTGCTAGGTGTAGAGCTGAGGTGCGTTCCCTTCGTGGGCTTGCTCGGGGAAGAGGGCAGAGGAACACCAGGAGCAAGCTCAGGAAGTTCCATAACCAAGGTGAGGCTTTTTGGTTCGTCAGACCCATCCAGAATCTTAGGGAAGTAAGCGAACAGTAACCATCAGAAAGATTAAACAGTGACTTGAATAAAAATAGTTGTTGGGTTGCTTAGGAGCACTGCTAGATCATTTTTAGCTTGCTGAGGAAGTAACCCCCACCAAACATGTAGTGATTATGTACAGCAACTGGTATATAATTTTTTTCTAAATGAGAAGTGCTTCATTTTGTTTCGAAGTACCATATTCTAGAACCTGCCATTTGTTTGGCCTCTGAAGTGGGTTTGCTAACACTATTCTTGTGTTTAAAAAGCCTTTCTAACTTTAAAAGTGCTTCTATCAATAGAGAATTTGTGAGAAAGAGCAAAACCCAGTAGAGGTACTTTCAGGAGTCTCCTGAGGGCAAGGGCACTCATTTTTACTGAATCCTGTAGAATATTATGGAATTCTTAAGGAATATTTGAGTTGACATGAAGGTTTCTTTGTTATGTTGTTGTAAGCATTGTGAAATGAAAAAGCACAAAGTGAAACAAAAAAAGACTTCATGGGATTTTTGCCTGGTTATGTTCTGCTGTAGAAGTAGTCTTTCTCCAGAATGGAATTAGCATCTCATTGTGTAAAAATTCACTGTGGAATACCCAGTGGGGGTATTTTTCCTGGGGGTCAAAAGTGAAAGTCAGAAATGGTGGCTGTGTTGCCAGATCTTAATTATGTCCTAAGCGAAAGGTAATCATCTGGGTGCCCTTCTGAGACTTTATACTTTTACCAGTCTGCACCACTGGGAGAAGAAGCACATCTCCTTGTCTTTGCCTGTCCTATGTGCTTTGAGAACTTAAGGAGAGATGTGGTCAGGCCTGGTAATTCCTCCTTGTCTTGTGGATTTGTGTGTCAGGAATGGTTGAAGCTAAAAGAAACTAAAGAGTGTGGCTGAAAGACTGAATTTTCTTTGTACTTGTTCAGCATGTTTGCTGTTGTTAGTTTCTAGGAGGAGGAATCCAGATGTCATGCTTTGTATGTTCAGATTTGATGGCTGGTGCAGGAACTTGATGGCTCTGCTTGATGGTCTGATGGATCTGCTGATCTGTGTACTCAGGGCTTGTGAAACATGTAATACACTCAGTCCCTATGGCTGGTCAGGGAACCAAGCTTCTTACTCATGGAAACAATCCTTTGGAGAGAAGCAGACCTACCTAATAGATTCTAAAATAGCTTGTTTGGAAGTTGTGCCATCTCCACCTGTCCCATTCCACTCTGAGTAATGGTGAAGAGAATAGACCTCAGCTTTGCTGTTCATCTGTATATTTGAGTCTTGTATCTGATGGTGCACTGTGATATTTGGAGAGACATCTGCCTTACAGCTGTGGCCAAAGGTTGTCTCTCCCTACCTGTGCATCTGGAGGGTTCTGGGCCTTTGCCAAAGGCACTGTTGATGACCTGAACCAAGGTGTCAGGGCTGTGGTGTGTACAGTCTGGTTCCTCTGTTCAGAAGTGTTATGGGGAGTTACCATCTCCCCTGCTCCATCTTTCTTGCTTAGAGGATCCTTATTGCATGTTAGAAGAGCTAGAGGGAAAAGTCTTCATGCTTGACTTAAAGCATGGTGTGCTCTTGCTGAACTGATGAGTGATGAGGCCTTTAAATCCCCCAGCTTACACTTAGTTCTCATATAAGGCTTTTAGCCTCCCCTTCTGTAGAGCAGTGAATAGTTTGAGCCACAGTCATCCTGAAGACCAAATATTTAGCAGTGAATTGTCAAGACACCTGGAACAAAGCAGCACACAGGGCTCAGGACAAAATGCAAGAGAACTGTGGATAAAGCATCCTTGTTTGAGGAGCTTCAGCTATGAATTACATTCCCAGAGGGTAGCAGGAAGAACTGCAACCTGAATTGTTAAGAAATCCACATTTTCTTTCAAAATCTGTGCTCCAGTGGGAGAATTAACTAAAGGAAAACGTGTCCTGACAAACAAGCTGCTGCTTGCTGCCATGGTGACAAAACCAAGGGAGTAAATGCTGTGAGGTTCCCAGACCTTAACAACCAAATTCAGGTGGCCTGGATTCCCCTTGAGCCCCTTTTGCTCAGTCAATGGAGAAAACTAGGTGGTTTTGGAGAGCAGTTGAGAGAATTTATGTAAGATACTGAATGGGGAGCTGCCTGAAAGCCAGCTAATAAGAAATAGGAGGCAGAAGGATTTGTGTGGAATTTAGGCCATCTGAATATGGCCCTAAGATGCGACTTAGTACTGCTAAGTAAGGTGTATTAACACTAAGAAGACTTGGCTTCAATTTCTATCCATTTCATCTGCTGATGATTACTAAGCAAATTTGCCATTTAAACAGCTCATTAAGGGGCTGGGCTTCCTGGGTTTGGTTCCTGGGGGCAGCCTGGCTGTGGAGCAGCTCTGCTGAGAAGGTCCTGGGGGTCGTGGTGGACAGCAAGTTGAGCATGGGGCAAACGTGTGCCTGGTACTAGCAGCACAGCCAGTAGGTCAAGTGAAGCCATTATCCATGTCCACTTAGCACTTGGTAGACCACATCCAGAACACAGCATCCAACTGTAGTCCCCAGCAGGACAAGTGAAATGCTGGTGGGTTCAGAGGAGCCGCTGACACTGTTTTGAGCTGGAGGTTGGACCAGAGGCCTCCTGAGGTCCTTTCCCAGTTGAATTAACCTGTGCCTGTCTTGATTTTCTGCTTGTGGAACTTTCTGAGCCAGCTTATGGAGGACTGCAGGTGATCTGGCAGTGTGGGTTTACTCCTTGTGCTTGGAGGAGTATAGCAAGCACTCAAGCCAAGCTCAAGAAGCTCTCAAATGGCAGGACTTTATGTTTAATGATGCAGTTAGGGTTGGGAGAACTGCTTTTCATCCTGAGGTCCTGATCTGCCTTGTGGCTTGCCTTGTAGCAAGGCCTGAAGGGCTCTCAGAGGTTTCAGGACTCTGCTTTGAGATGTTGTTTGGAATCTTAAGGGTTTTGAGGGTGTTGAAGGAGATCACCCAGACAAGGCTGTGTCCTAATCACACCTCCTGAATGCCTATCACTAAATCCAGGACTAGAGGAAGGGGGAAGAAGTGCAGCTCTCTGAAGGCAGCTCCAATCTTGTTTTTTATTACCTTCAAAGTTGTTCAGAATGGTTTTAGAATTGACTGGTTTCAAAACTTGCTCCAGTCTTTGCTGATCCTTGGGAAGGAATTCCGCACACTTGTGTCATCTCATTCCTGGAGTGAGCCTGCAGCTCCTGGGAAGTGGAAGGTGCTGACCTTGTGTCTGTGATCCCATGGGAGGAGGTGGTGGCAGTTTGTCACCATATGTGTGTCAGGAGGTGAAGTTTCTATGAGTTGTTAATTATGAAGATGTGCTAGTTAATTACAGTAGCTGAAATGGGACAAGCTTCCCAGTTTATGGGATTCCTGAAAAGCAGGGAAGATGGGATTACTGTTAGTTACTCATGTGTGGAGTTTCACTGTTGATGGTGGAGAACAGCAATAGCAAGCTGCAAGCCACCTCCTATTTCACTTCAAAACTGGAAACCATTGGTGCTTTGGGTTTCAGGTACTGGATAAATACCATCCTTCCCCTGAATGCTTGCATCTACTAGATGAAATCAGTAGGAGACCTGGAAGGGGAAAACGGATAGTAAAGATGAGAAGTGACTTGCTGAAGGCAAAGCAGCAGAATAGGAGCAGCACTGCCAGATCCAGTTCCCATTTATTTGCTGGTTTATGTTGCTGTCTGTGCAGATCATTCCTCCTGTGATAAACTCATAAGGATGCTGTAACCTGAAAGCTCTCTAAAAAGAGGTTTTCTGCCTCTTTAGAAGAAAGACTTTTCTACCTTTCCCTTCCTGCTGTCCAGGACACAGTATGAAACAAACCTCACTTTGTTCAGCTTGACTCCTGAGACATGGGAGAAACTTGACCATCCCCAGGAAGGTTTTTTGGGGGTTCTTTACTTGATAACCAGAAGACTTCAGAGCAATCAGTGCAGCATCATATGTCAGTGTGCATGATGTCATCAGGCTTATTATATTGGGCATGCAGTAGCATTTCTTTCTTGGCCACCTAGGCACACTGCTGGCTCATATCCAGCTGCTGTTGACCAACACCCACAGGTTCTTTTCAAGCACAAGTCTTGTGAGGAGCAGCTGAGGAAAGTGGGGTTGTTTAGCCTGGAGAAAAGGAGGCTCAGGGGAGAGCTGTTCACTCTCTGCAACTCCCTGAAACACGTTTGGAGCCAGAGGGAGGTTGGTCTCCCAAGGAACAAACAACAGGGTGAGAGGAGATGACTTTAAGTTGTGCTGGCAAGGTTTAGTTTGGATGTTGGGAAATAATTCTTCACTGAAAGGGTAGTTAAGCATGCCTAGAGCAGTGGTGGAGTCACCAACCCTGGAGGGATTCAAAAAACATGTAGATGTGGTGATGAGGGACACAGTTTAGGGGTGATTTGGAACTGGATGATCTTCAAGGTCCTTTCCAGCTCTGACAATTCTGTGATTCTATGATTTGGCAGTGTTAGGTTAACAGTTGGATTGGATGATCTTAGAGGTCTTATCCAGACTCTGTGATTCTGTGATTCAGTTTCTCTTTCCTTTGCTCTCTCTTTGTTGTAATACTGTATACAGACTGTTCCTAGAATTTCAGAGCAGCCAAGAGGGAAAAAAACCCACCTTGTGAAGGGCTTTGCAGTAAACCTGCCTGCTAGTCTTTCTGTAACCTAAGCTTTTAGGTGACTCCTTGTGGGTCACCTCCTGCTTTTTGAGTGCAAAGAGAAAGTGCTGTCTGGCCACGAAGACATGGGGGAAAGAGGGTGAAACCTGCTTCTGTGGCAGGCTTCCCTGGGCTTCATGCAGGGCTTGGTTTCAGAAGTGTTTTGGCCAACTCTGCTGTTGCAGAGGACAGACTGTGCATCTGTGCCAGTGTTCCTAAGCGAGTGGCATCCAGAGGATGTTCTTGGCAACTTGGCATTTATAGTGGCATGCTCATATCCATAGGAAATGTTAGTTCAAATCCTATTTCTAGTAACTGACTGTGTGCAGCATTCCTGATGTCTTCTTATAAATCACAAATTGATTTAATTTGAGCCTTCTTGGAATCTGGAGTTAAAGAAGTCTTTTTTTTTTTTTTTTCCAAGTGTTAGGCTATGAAAAATAGGAGGAGAAATTCCCTGAGCATTGCAGAGCAATTGAGTGTGTGTTCAAATAGAGCTAATCCTAAAATAGTCATGGAGTTAAGGTTAGGAGTCTCCTTCTGTGGAGAGATTCCAACCCCACCTGGAGGTGATCCTGCTTTAGCAGATCTTCAGTTCCCTTCCAACCCCCACCATGGTGAGATTCTGTTAAAACATCTTAGGAGTCAAGGGGTCATCACCTCTTAACCTCTGTGTTTAGGAGGTGGAATTTCATCAAGGCTAAAAACAAAGAGAAGAATGTTTTTAAGAATCCATTTGTAACTTGTGGCAGAGATAAGATTACTGGAATTGCTCATTCACAGAACTTTGTATGAGCTAATTTCATTTCTCCCTTTCCATTTGTGCTCGGGAGAAGCTCCCCAAGTTATTTTGTGCATTCCCAGAGTTGCTGGAGTGATTTTGATAGGTCTTGCTTAGTCCTTGCAGAGGGGTTCACTTCATGAGGTCTGGAACATGAGTCTTGGGCAAGCCTTGGCTTGAGGCCACATTTCCTGGGTCTGTGATTTTCATAAGCTGTGTTCCTGTGCTTTTTTACAGTGCATCTTGGGAGGGATCTCCTCATTGTATTGAGGTTCAATGTGTCAACAGCTAAGCCTTCCAGATCTCTGATCTCACAGTGCACTGGTGATGACCAGGTCACAAAGGGCTTTGAGTATGGGTCTGTGCTGATCTTGGTTCTCCTTCAGCCACGGGGAGGTTTGATTTACAGCAGGACTGCCAGGTTCCCTCTCTCTCCTCCTCCAGCCATGTGTTCCCTCTTTGCAGTGCCTGGCTGTCCAGGGTTACCCAGTGTGAGATAGCAGAAGAATAACTTCTTTTGTAGTGCTAATTTTCTGTTGTTTTAGGTGCCTGCAGTGACTCACTCACCCTAGGCTCAAGCAAATACCAAAGTTGATAGAGAAGAAAATCCACCCTTTTGCCCTGAGAAGGAGAAAGTTTAAACTGGATCAACAAGCTAATCTGACTCATTCCTAGCCACACAGGCACTCATGTGAGGGTACAGTGGAGGGAAAGAGCTGGATTATGGTTTGGAGATGAACAGTCTGTTTTTATTAGCAGCCCAGCATTAAATCTGCTTGAGCCAAACCAAAACCATACCCTTAGGCTGTGCAGTTCATGAGCACCCTTGGCTGCCCCACGCTGAGCTTGGAAGCTGGCTTGTTTCGGGTCATGATGGTCTGTGTGTACTTGTCAGAAACACCCTGGTACCCAGAAGCACTTAGGTTGCCTTTGGGACTGGAGTTCAGTTGGGGATTTGCTTATGCCAAAGCCTCCTCAGGGCAGTTGTGTGCTGGGGAGTGGGAGTGTGGATGGAGGTGGCTCTGGCATCCCACGTTTGGGATCCCCACCACAGCAACTGGAACATGAGTACTTGGATTGGTAGTTTTTATAATGAAGATTTCAGGCAGTATGTGCAGAGACTGTTTTGTCCACTAAAGAAGATATCAGGCAGTACATGAAGATGCTCAGGTTTGTCCAACAAAGATAATAGCAGGTGGAACATGAGGATGCTCAATTATTTCATCCAATAAAGAAGGCATCAGGTAGTACATGAAGATACTCAGTTATTTTGTACAGTTAAAAGTATATCCCTGTTACAAGAGGGATATGGGGGTGCTGGAGTGAGTCCAGAGAAGGGCCATGAGAATGATCAGAGGACTGGAGCACCTCTCCTACGAGGACAGGCTGAGAGTTGGGGTTGTTCATTCTGGAGAAGAGAAGGCTCTGAGGAGACCTTCTTGTGGCCTTTCAGTATCTGAAGGGGCTACAAGAAAGCTGGGGAGGGACTTTTTAGGATTTCAGGTAGTGATAGGACTAAGGGGAATGGATGCAAACTTGAGGAGGGGGGATTTAGATTGGGTATTAGGAGGAAGTTCTTCACTGTTAGGGTGTTGAGACAGTGGAACAGGTTGCCTGGAGAGGTTGTAGAAGCCTCATCCCCAGAAGCTTTTAAGGCCAGGCTGGATGGGGTTCTGGGCAACCTGATCTAGTGGAAGGTGTCCCTGCCAGGCATGGGGTTTGGAACTAGCTGGTGCTTAAGGTCCCTTCCAACTCTGGCAATTCTGTGATTCTGTATCAGGCAGTACATGAGGACACTCAGTTATTTTGTCCAATAAAGCCCAACCCTGTCAGAAACCTTTTTATCCATTCTGTGAATGTTAACATAGCGGGACTTTTTTCTTAAGAGTCACTGATAGGGGACATCTGATGTGTATAGCTGGGACTGTGCATTTTTGGCTGAAACGGGGTGTGTTGTGTGTGGATATCTTGTAATCTTTGGATTTGAGGTTGATTTTGAAGGAGTACATGTGGAGCTGTGGAAGGCAAGAGATGAGGCAGTGCACACCGACGCCACTTACCTCGAGAGGAAAACAGTCAATCCACTGACTGTTCTGTGGAAAAGATTATCTGCCTGAGAGCTGAATAGCTGGGTAAATAATAATGTTTGCAGACAAGTCACAAATACAGGTTTCCGTTTACCACATATTTCAGATGTGAATTGCTGGCATGGGTTTTTAAGTGAGACTTATTTCCTCAAAGGGCAATAAATAAAAAGTTGATCTATAGTAGTCAAGTCAATATAGGTAATGATTGCCGGTTTATGTGGCCTTTTTAAAAGGTGTCCAGGAATATAGATTACTCAGCCTGAAATGTATTTGCAGTGTAGACAGATACAGGAAGATAAGTATATTTTTCCAGCCCAAATGGTAGAACTAGTATTAAACTGAAAAGCACAGGGGAGTGACTGGTTTCTCAGGAGGCCAAGTGGCCTGAGCTGCTGAATTTAACTCCTGCTCTTCCAGCTGTCTTGATTAAGAACAGTGTGACCAGCAGGTCGAGGGAGGTTCTCCTCCCTCTCTACTCTCTCCTAGTGAGGCCACTAGCTGGAGTCCTGGATCCAGTTCTGGGCTCCCCAGTTCGAGACAAAGAACTGCTGGAGAGGCACTGGGATTTACTTAACTTTGTCTTGAGCCTCGACTCTCCAAGGTCATACATTGCAGTGGTAGCTGAGCAAATGGTTTTATTTGTTACAAAAACTGAGTGAAGACAGAGGATGTGTTTTATATTTGCCATATTTAATGGGGATTTTCCATTTTCAGATCTCAAGCAGTTGCCTGTGAGAGCTCCTATTGAGTAAAGTGAGACAAGAACATCTTGTGTTGGCTGTTGGACCTGGACCTGCCACCATGAGAAGTTGCATAAGGTTTATTTCTTATTAATTCATGCTTTTATTGTAGTGTAATTATTATAAGCAGGTCAGTTAGTAAACACATTCCTTTAAGGATTTTTTTTTTTCTCCCCTCATTTAACAAAAGTTTTCTTCTAAAGCTAAAGGGTAAACAGTATTAGGGTAAGTAGTGTATCAGGCCAAAGCACTGATTATGTGTTAAGGAGGATCAGCCCTGAAAACTGCTGGTTTACTTCTGCAGCCTCTGGAGTGAGTGTCCTGGTTGCTTCATCTCACTGCTGTTGGAAAATACAGAACATTTTATTTGTGGTCATGTACTTTTTAGTGATTGCTTCAGAATTATTTGTGATCTTCATCTTCTGTCTTTGACTGCTTCATGAAACGGAATCACCTAGAAACTGAACAGCTCTTATCTGTGTGAGAAGCATTTGCTTGCACAGGTTTTTTTTTTGTCTTAAGTTGTATTCTTGCACAGATTTTTTTCCTCCAGGATTTAATCTGCCAACCTTCCCTGAGTCACCAGTCAGGGTTTGAAGTTAACTTAGTGTCATATATGTTTTTATAACCAGTGTACCCCTACTACTGGTACTGAGGCTGCAATTGTAGGACTGATGGAAGATGTCCAGGAATAAAAACTAGAAAGCTGTGTCTCATACAGGAGCTTTGTGGAGGAAGGTCACATATCATATACAAAATATACACAATCATATACAATATATACACATATACAAAAGTATCCTGTTCTGCAGGGGTCTGAGTCTGTGTAATGTTTGGAATTTACAGTCAAAGGTCATAAAGATAGTTAGGAAAGACATGGAGGTAGGTATTCATAGAATCCTAGAATGGCCCAGGTTGGGAGGGACCTTCAAGATCATCTACTTCCAACCCCCCTGCTGTGGGCAGGGACGCCACACACTAGACTAGGTTGCCCAGGGCCACATCCAGCCTGGCCTTGGGCACTGCCAATCTGGGCAACCTCTTCCAGTGCCTAATTTTGGTGCATTCTGGTGTGGTTGGAGAGGACCTTTTAAATTCTATAATCCCATAACATTTTCCAGTAAATAACTGCTGTTCATGTGTTACTTCATTAAAAACTCAGGTCCTGAAGTCCTTAGGTTCTGTGGTTATGTCCCAAGAAATGAAAACATTAGTAGGTACTGCAGTCTGTGAGATAGGAATGGGAGAGTTTTTTCCTCGTGTACCTGTGTCATGGTTGTGGTGGGGGTTAAGACGTTTAGCCTAATTTCTGCATAAAAAGACTGCTTTGATATGGACTGTCATAACATATTGGAAAATAACCCCTTGCCAACAGCTACAGAGCCGGCCACTAACATTTTCTTCTCTCTTTTCAGATCTTTTTGGATCCCTGTCTAGCTGATCCATGTTTCCCAACTCTCCCTTGTGACCTTTGCAAGCAGGCAAGATGAAGTTGAAGCACAACATAAACCCTATTCTCCTACAGCTGATAAACTTTATAATCCTGGTGTACTCCTTTGTAACCTACATTCCATGGTACATATTTTCAGGATCGAGGCAGGCTATAGCAAAAGCCAAGCAGGTTAAAGCCAAAGCTGTGAATAACAAGCCTGGGGCTGCATACAGGTCTGTGAACAGCCTGCATTGCTTAGCCTCAGTTCTCTATCCTGGCTGTGATACGCTCGACAAAGTCTTCAAATACGCTAAAACCAAATTTAAGGACAGAAAGCTCTTGGGAACACGAGAAATCCTGAAAGAGGAAGATGAAATCCAGCCATCAGGGAAGGTTTTTAAAAAGGTAAGTCCTGCTGTAAGCCTGCCTTGAATGTTTTCAAACTATGTTTACTTTCTTCTGCAACACTTGTAGCACAGTAAAGCAATGGGGGGGGACACGACATTTCTCTACTTACAGTAGTCATGAAGACTCAAATTAGCTAACTCCCACTCTTTTCATTACTTGGCATTTAAAACAAATCTACATCTTCTTTTTGTGTTCTTGAGTAGATCTCCTTTTTTACAGCTTCAGTCAAACCACAAATATGCTGTAGGTATTTGGTTTTGGTAACTGGCTTTCAAGTTTTCCTTTTGGGTGAATTAAAAAAAAAACAAGCCTCCTCTTGTGTTGTTCTCAACTGGTCAGGTAAATACAGAAAAATGACTAGATGCCTCTGCTCACATGTGCCTTTCCAGTAAACTTACCTGTAAATTAAGGATTTGCTCTTTTCTCCTATCAGCTCAGGGCTTAAATTCAATGAAATTTTTGTTTGGAAAAGGATTGCAGGATTGCACAGACTTTACATCTCCCTCCACACCATGATTGCTAGATGACCAGAGTAGTTCACCTTAAAGGAGATTGAAAGATAAGTGTCTGCCAATTAATTTCAATATAAAACTTAGTTATTTCAGGGACTCACTCTTCATAGTCTTTTAAGTTCAGGACTGTGTTGTCAGTTGCTGCTTCATACTTGTTCAGAGGCATTTGAAAATGCAGGCTTGCCTGAGGAAGCAAGTCAAGAACACATATATATATATATATATGTATGTGTTAAAGGTCTGCACTTCTGTGTTAGAAGTTGACTAGATGCTCTAAAGACCATTTTTAGTCCAGGTCAGTTTTCCTGCAGAAGAAAAATTTCTTTGTATAATAAATGATTCCTTAACTACTGCTAGTTTTTGTTCTGCTATAGGAGTTTAAAGTAGAATTTGGCTAATATCACAACCCATGGCAAAGTTTAGTTCTGTACAATGTTTAACAGCCTGAATTGATAGTGCAACTTCTTCCCTGCTCTGGAATGAATCCTCCTGTATGAAGGAAGTGCTAGAAGTGGCTACACCTGATATTCTTTGCTGCACCTTTTACTGCCTCATTGCCCTGTGAAGAAGCAGCAAGTTGATGCTGTCCAAAGTGGGCATCTGAGTGTAGCTGAGAACTCTGCCCAGGATCTGTGCTCTGCTTCTCCAACTTCCTACGTCATGGAAGGCTTAAGAACTTAGCAGTTTTAGCCTTTTCCATTATGCAAGCAAAGTGTTCTGAACATTGGAAACCTGAGGAATGTTGGTGTTGACCTACTTAAGTTACTTGTTCTGAAGTATTTAGACTTAAAAGTTACCTAACTTAGGTAATTTTGTCTAAGCTTGACACGAGTTCGTTATGGTCCATTGCCATGCTTGCCCTCAAATGGTTCTGTTCCAAGTTGGGACATTATCACCTAAGTCCCAGATAATCTCTTCTTGCTTAGATTTTTATGATACTGTCTTGTTCAAAAGATTTATTCTTGTGTGTTTGCCAAAGCAGCAGAAATTCATTACTACTAATACAATACAAATACTTGCTGCTTCTTACTTTGCATCTTATGATGCTTCATGGCTTGGATCAGCACTAGCATGGCCAGCAGGATTAGGGCAAGGACTGTCCTCCTGTACTCAGCACTGCTGAGGCCACTCCTCAAGTCCTGGGTTCAGTTTTGGGCTTCTCACTCCAAGAAGGCCAATGAGGTGCTGGAGTGTGTCCAAAGAAGGGCACTTTTGGTGCTGAAGAAGGGTCTAGAGCACAGGTGTTGTGAGGAGCAGTTGAGGGATCTGGGGTTGGTTAGCCTGAAGAAGAGGAGGCTGAGAAGGGAAACCTTCTCACTCTACAGCTCCCTGAGAGGAGGTTGGAGCCAGGTGGGGCTTGGTCTCTTCTCCTAGGGAATAAGCAATAGGACAAGAGGAAACAGCCTAAAGTTGCACCAGGGGAAGTTTAGGTTAGACACTAGGAACAATTGCTTTCCTGAAAAGGTGATCAAGCCATGGTGGAGTAACCATTCCTGGGAAGATTTAAAAGACATGGAGATGTGGTGCTGAGGGCCATGGTCTAGTGGTGGAGTTAGCAGCAGTTGGTTGCCACTTGGACTCGATGATCTTGGAGGTCTTTTCCAACCTTAAACAATTCTGTGATATGTAGTTAGTGTTTCTGTTACTTTCTGTAATGTCCTTTAATCCATGGATTGGAGAGCATATGTCATTAATCTTACCAAAAATGTATTAACTCAGGAGAATATATTGTTAATACTTTAGAGATTATGGTGTAATTAATTGGAAAAGCTAATTAGGTTAGGCAGAGCTTAAATTTGATGTTGGCCAAATATGGACTTTATTTTGCTGGATGATAATCTTGTGTCACCTTAGTTATGGGTTTTATTGTCATGTGCACAAACATAGGCAAGCTCTTGGGAATTCGGAAGGTTCCTTGTCAGACCTGATAGTGAAACTTCAAGTGTGAAGCTGCAGGAAGGTTCTTGCCATGCCAAGTTGTTGAGCAGTAAGAGAGCAGATTAAGATGCTGAAAAACAAAGTGCTAGGTAAATAATATTTTAGGGTGGATCTCTTCCCAGAAGTGTTTAGCTGCAATTTGTGTTTTCATGTGAAAAAGGCCAAAAATGGACATTTCAAATAACCTCCTTAGGATTATTTTTAATATGCTGTCTCCAAGGAGTTGTATTTAATTTGTGGGCACTGGTTTCCAAATTGTGGTCAAGGTTCTTCAAGCCTCCTAAGCTACTTTTAGAAAGACCTGGAAAGGCAGCTGAGCTCAGGTGGTTGAAAGACTCTCCAGGTGCCTGCAGCTTTTTCCAGAACACTTTGTGATGCCTTCATGCTAAGAATTTGAATGTGGTTGCCCTAAAATCGTGATTAAAGACATTGTGCAGAAAATGTTTAGTCTCTATACTTTGGGCATCCAAATACTCATCCAGTACTGAAATTTTAAGAATAGTTTCCCATGTGTTGAAGAGCTAAATATTTTGAAGAGCTGACAGATTCAGTGTGTTTAAATCTATAGCACTAGAGGGCACCATTTTTCCATTTAAGGTCCCGTTTGGAAGGAAACATTCCAAGCTGCTTTCTCTTCCGATTTAGTGTTTGGGTTTAGATAGTCGGTTTCATCACTTCTCAATAATACTGACTTCTTGGGCCTTTCTCTTACAAACCCTTGGGCATTTCACTTTCTTTACGTGTTTCTTTCTGTAACCACTTAGTTCCCTAGCAGAAATAAGTTGAGGAAGTTGTAAAATTCATCCAAGGCTAGGAAGGGACCTTTCAAGGTCATCTAGTCCAACACCCCTGGACTGACTCTGTCCATGTTCTCCTTCCTGCTGCATTTGCTATCTGTTGCTTCTGCAGGAGACAGAGCAGCTTATGGTTTCTCTTATCCTTCCTTGTGTTTGTCTCCAAATCCATCTCCCTACTTAGCCCTTCCCTCAGTAGTTTTTGCTAATATTTCCCAATGTAGAGTTTTGACTGTAAACAGAGTCAAGAGTGATGTTAAATGCCATAACCTTTTAAATATTCACTATAAGAAGGACATGGTCCTGTTGGAGTGGGTCCAGAGGAGGCCACAAAAATAATCTGAGAGCTAGAACCTCTCTGCTGTGAGGACAGGCTGGGAGAGTTGGGGTTGTTCAGCCTGGAGAAAAGAAGCCTCAGGGAGACCTTCTGGCAGCCTTGCAGTGCTTAAAGGAGCCTAGAAGAAAGCTGGGGACAGACTTTTTAGCAGGAGCTGTTGGGACAGGACAAGGGGTGATGGTTTGAAACTGAAAGAGGGAGATTGAGACTAGAGAGAAGGAAGAAAGTTTTTCCACTGAGGGTGGTGAGACCCTGGCCCAGGTTGCCCAGAGAGGTGGGAGATGTCCCATCCGTGGAACCATTGCAGGTCAGGTTGGCTGGGGCTCTGAGCAACCTGATGTAGTTGGAGGTGTCCCTGCTGACTGCAGGGGGTTGGACTAGATGACCTTGAGAGGTCTCTTCCTACCCTAACCAGTCTGTGATTCTGTGATCCCCAAAGAAACTTT
The DNA here is from genome assembly GCA_013399015.1 of Galbula dea. NCBI lineage: Eukaryota > Metazoa > Chordata > Aves > Piciformes > Galbulidae > Galbula > Galbula dea. The sequence continues at coordinate 216,086 of VWZX01001133.1, read as the reverse complement.
TTTTTTTTTTAATTCAGAAAAATAACTCTACCAATGCTCTGCTCCCCTTCTGGGAGTTTTCCAACCTTTTAAGAAAGAAAAGCAGCAATAAAATCTTGTTTCACCACTTGATAGAAAACTTGTGCAAGCAATGAGGATTAATTATTCCAGAGAATTAAAAAAGAAGGGGCAGGGGAAAGGAAAGCAGAAACACAAGTGTTATCTAGGAAGATCCATTTTTGACCCTTTCCTGATGCATTATTCTAACTAACCAGAATCATTAACAGGAATCTGCTTGCGTTTCTTGGCCTCATTTTTTGAGAGCAGTATCCCTGAGGCCATGGATTGAGTCAGGGCTATAAATCATCTTCAGCTGATGAGCTTCTCAAGAATTTCCAAGACTGCCAAAAATACTGTGGTGGGGAAGGAGGGAGGAGGAGATGACTGAAATTTGGATGGTGGGAAGAGGTGCACTATTTTCTTTGGAAGCAGGGGAAGTTTTCCCCACCAGAATTTTCTTGCTGTGTTGAAAGCAAAAGCAAGCCCCAGGTCCATCCCTCTAGGGGCTGTAGATCTCGAGGGCCAGTGGCCTTCTTCAGTAAGGTGGTGATCTTTTCTGTAAGGTTTTTGGCTCTGAAACAGCCTATTTGCCAGTGAGGTTGAGCTTCTGTAATTAAAACAGGAAAACTTGAGCAGGTGTTTGTATGAGGAATGTTTCTTTGATGGTGAAATAGTGAAGTAGTGCTGCTGGTGGTGGTTGGATTTGGTAAATGATATTTTCCCATGATAGCAGGGCTGAAATTGGCACACCTATCTGTCCTGAGGTGAGAAGAGTTTATCCTGCTGAACAAGTGGGTAAAGGAACAATAGGTAGCCAGGCTGTAGTAGGTACAACTCAGTTACCCAGCAGTAAACATCCAGCAGAAGAAGTTTAAAGTGATTTGATATAAGAAATCTATTTTACTATTGGAGGCTGAGAGAGATTTTCAGTTTCATTTTATTAAGGAAGTGAAAGTGGAAATCCTGTGCCTAGGGAGGAATAACCTCATACACCAGGACAGCTTGGGGACTCACCTGCTGGAAAGCAGCTCTGCAGAGAAGGACCTGGGAATGCTGGTGGACAAGTTCACTGTGAGCCAGCAATGTGCTCTTGTGGGCAAGAAGGCCAATGGTCTCCTGAGGTGCATGAGGAAGAGTGTGACCAGCAGGTCAAGGGAGGTTCTCCTCCCCCCTTTACTCTGCCCTAGTCAGGACACATCTGGAGTCTTGGGTCCAGTTGTGGGCTCCCCAGTTCAAGAGAAACAAGGAGCTACTGCAGAGAGTCCAGCAGAGGCTAGGAAGATGCTGAGGGCACTGGAGTATCTCTGGGAGGAAGAAGGTCTGAGAGCCCTGGGGCTGCTTAGCCTGGAGAAGAGCAGCCCCAGAGGGGATCTGCTCAATGCTTACCAATATCTAAAGGCTGGGGGCAAGAGGCTGGGGCCAGACTCTGCTCAGTGGTGGCTAGGGCCAGGCCAAGGGGCACTGGGCACAAACTGGAACCCAGGAGGTTCCACCTGAACAGGAGGAGAAGCTTGTTTGGTTTGAGGGTGTTGGAGCCCTGACCCAGGCTGCCCAGAAAGGTTGTGGTGTCTCCTTCTGTGGAGAGATTCCAACCATATCTGGAGGTGATCCTGGGCAATGTGCTGTGGGTACCTCTGCTTTAGCAGTGGGGCTGGACTAGATGATGCCCAGAGGTCCCTTCCAGCTCCTGCCATGCTGGCATTCTGTGTTTGTTTGTATAACTAGATGGATTTTAAGGGAATATTTTAGAGCCTGGATTTTCAGTGTAAAACATCTGTAGATGAAGATATCTGGGATATACTCAACAAAACAGCCTACCTCTGAGCGAGAGAGCAGTGCTGCAAGGTGCAGGTGCCCAGAGAGATGTGTGACAGGAGAGCCCTGTCAACTCAAATCCCATTTCCCTGGGCACCAGCTTTCCCATACAGAAGTGTGGTTGCTTAATGTTTCCCATGTGACTTTTCAGTACTGAGAGTTGCCAGTAATTTCCAGTCTACTCTTCTGACCTACTTCTTCCTGACAGTAAAAGAGGGCAAAAAGATAACTGCTCTTCTCCCTGACGTTTGTTTGGGAACAAAGGGAAGGGGATTTCACAATGACTGTCTGAGGACCTGTTGATATACTGCTGTCTGGGTTCCACTATCCCTTTTTTTTGCCTCCTTTTTTTTTTTTCCTTACTAAGAATGAGCACCTAAAGATCATCTTTCTCTAGGAGAATTGTAGCCAAACTACCCAAGAAAGTAAATACAGCAAGTGTTTTGTACTAGCTAGTATTTGTTGCCCTTTGTTACTAAAACACAAACCTTTTCCTTAAAATACCTGCCCCTGTTCCTTTAGCTTTTACAGGTTTGCAGCCACAGCCTTTTGGAGCCTTCTGAAGCTGTGCCAGGGGGTGGGAATCATGTTCTTCCCTCGTGTGGGTAGAAAGGGAGGTGATAACATGCATGGAGATGATGGAGTTGTTGCACACTTCGTGCTGGATCTGACACAGTCCCAGTTGTTCTTGGCCAGGATATTGTTACCTTGAGTGAAGGGTTGTTACCATGCCAGCAAATGTTACATCAAACATCTGGGGTTTCCTTGTGGGGATGGAGATGTTGTAGGACATGTGGTGAGGATGTTTTGTTTTCTCAATTAGGTCATCCTTGGCAAGTACACCTGGCTGTCCTATGAAGATGTGTACATTAAAGCTGTCAATTTTGGGAATGGCTTAGCAGTGTTGGGTCAGCAGCCCAAGACTAACATTGCCATCTTCTGTGAGACTAGAGCTGAGTGGATGATTGCAGCCCAGGCCTGCTTCATGTGCAACTACCAGCGTGAGTATGCCTCTGCCCAGAGCTTTTAACACCTGATCTTGCAACACAATCTGCAAATCAACCTTCTTCTTGCTTCGCTTTACATGCTAACAACATTTGAGATAGAACATTCAAATGACAAGTGAAAATGCCTGCAGGGCTGTGTAAGGTACACAACTTTCTGGTGTTTTGCTTTGTTGCCTGAAGAAACCTTTATCTGTTGGCAGATGGTTTCAGGAAGTGCAACTTGCTCAGTGGATTTGGGAGAGGTTTCTTCTCTTTTCATCCCAAAGCAGGACAGATTCCCAAGTTCCTAAAAACAAACACAATTCACAGACAGTTCATTGACTCGTTTCAGGAGGTGACCTCAAACCTTTAGCTGTGCCTCCAGGTTTTGGTTGAACTGAGTGTTTTGGCATTTGGATTTTGGTTAGAGTTTATCCTCTTTTTATCTCTAAAAAAAAACAAAACAAAACAAAAAAGGATTGAGTAAGTCCTGACTTTTTTTAAATGAATTATAAAGTTGCTTAAGAACTCCTTTACCAAATAAGTCATTCCTTAAGCCTTAGGCTGAGCTTATAATTTTTCTTCTTTTTTTAATATTTTGGTTCTTCTTTCTGCCTCTTGACTTTCTCATAGTCAATTACATGTCATTTAATACATCCTAACTTAAGCTGGGTGCTGATTTGAGATTATGCTTCCGGAATCATTATCATAGAGTCATCATCTGGGTTGAGTCCTTGTTCTAACTTCAGTAACCTTAAGATTGTGTTTAGTTCTAGTGAACTATTTAAAGTCACTCTCATTTGTACTATCTGTTGTAGTCATAGACTAACTGGGTCCTTAACTCTGGCAGTGGACTGAGACTAGGTTCTCTGACCTGGATTGTCCTCATTTGCTCCTGGAGTGACCATAAGAGAATTATCTTTGGGGCTCTTCTCCAGTGACATTCCTGATCCCGTTCTGTAACTTCCAGTTACTCATCCTTTTGTCTTCTGCTCTTTTCTGGTGGAGACCACTAACTGTGGTGGGGCAGAGCTGCAGCTGTTCAAGGTGAAGGTGCTTTCTTGGCAGCATGTGTATACTGGGCAGTTGCAGGTTGTGCTGGAGGTGCCCCTGAGAACTGGCAGAACAGGACAGACTAACTGGAGGTGTCCTTACCCAGTGGTTGGCAGTGCCTGAGTGTGAGGCAGCAGTGTGCCCAGGTGGACAAGAGAGCCAAAAGCATCCTAGCTTGGGTCAGCACTGGTGTGGCTGCAAGACTAGGGCAGGGATTGTCCTACTGGGCTAGGCACTACTGAGTCCACACCTGGAATCCTGGGGTCGGTTTTGGCCCCAGAGCAGGCTGCTCACAGATGAGGTGTGTGTTGCTTTTAAACTATGTCTGTTAGTACTGTGTCAGTTGCCTTTTATCCCTTTTGGGATCTGTTAGATTCCTTGTGACTGGCTTGGGAATAAAATGCAAAAACTTGTCAGTTATTTTTCAGTGTGCAGTGCACTAAGCTTACAAATCCTAGGAGGATTTCATAATTCAAGGGGGGGACGGACAAACCCTCATATCTGAGACAGTGAATGGATGTCATGTGCAGAATGGTATGCATGTGGTTTGAGTTCTGTTGGATTCATGTTTGAAATTCTCTTCTGGAGACGTGCTTCAGCACACTGTCTGCCGTGGGGTTCAGCATCTGAGCTCTGCGTCGTCCTCTGTGACCTTGGCTGACTCATGTGTTGGCTCAGGAGGATGATATCATGCAGTGTGCACTCTCAGATTGCTGAATGAATTCTGAAATGTGGCTGATCCCAGTATCCCAGCATGGGGAGCGTTGGAAGGGACCTCTGGGAATCATCTAGTCCAAGCCACCTGCTAAAGCTGGGGCACCCAAAGCAGGTTGCCCAGGATCACCTCCAGGCAGGCTTGGAATCTGTCTTCAGATATCGATAAGACATGGAAGCACTGGAGAGAGTCCAGCAGAGGCTAGGAAGATGCTGAGGGCACTGAAGCACCTCTGGCAGGAGGAAAAGCTGAGAGCCCTGGGGCTGCTTAGCCTGGAGAAGAGCAGCCCTGGAGGGGTCAGCTCAATGCTGAACAAGAGCTGAAGGCTGAGGGCAAGAGGCTGGGGCCAGACTCTGCTCAATGATGTCAGGGGGCACTGGGCACAAACTGGAACCCAGGAGGTTCCACCTGAGCAGGAGGAGAAGCTTGTTTGGTGTGAGGGTGTTGGAGCCCTGACCCAGGCTGTCCAGAGAGGCTGTGGAGTCTCCTTCTGTGGAGAGATTCCAAATGCTCCTGGAGGTGATCCTGGGCAACCTTCTGTGGGTCACCCTGCTGGAGCAGGGGGTTGGACTAGGTGATCCTCAGAGTTCCCTTCCAACTCCACCATGCTGGGATTCAATGTGACTCTGTGGTGTGTCATCTTGGTTGTCCTTGCTGCCTTGGGGAAGCTGGAGTTCTGCTCCCTGTTTACATAACAGGGGTCAGTGCTGTAAGGAGGGAGAGCTCGTGGGAACGAGGAGAGGCACTCGTTGGGACTCCGCTCCCACCAAATTAAAGCAAACACAGTGCGTGTGTGCTTGCCCTGCAACAGTTCTGAACTATGATGGACTGTTTGAACAAGGCCAAAAGAAGTAGAGGTCAGCTATTGGCTTCTCTGTGTAAGGAAACTGCTGTGGAGGTCTTCCTTAGTATTGCTCCACTGGGTTTCTACTTCCCTGGATTTCAAATCTTAGAATAGCACAGAGTTTGATTTTTAGGTTACTTCTGTGTCTTGCTGGAGTGAACACAGTATGGTTACAGCCCTAAGGCAGACCGGGCTGACTGGTTTGAATAATTCTGCTGTCTAAATGTCCAGTGAAATCCAGACTAAAATACAAAAGAAATTCAGCCAAAGCTTCCAGCTCTGATCTTGTCATTATTAATGATGGTGTTGATTTGACTTTACAGCTTTTTTTCTTTCTGCAATGCCCTTTTTTAGCATTCTGCTTGGAAAGTAGGAAATGATGATTTATTTTTGTAGAGGACAATACCTCTTCAGCTTTTTGAGCTCCCTCTTTTCTTCCTCTCCTTTTTCATGCAGTTCCCATTAAGATGGAAGGAAATAAAATGATTTAAAGCTGGCTAATATGAAATAGTTGTGGTTTAACACTCATGAGCTGCCCTGAAATGCAGGAAGGTGGGAGAAGAGTTAATTTCCTAAATATTTTCGTTCCTTGCTGTTCCATATTCTCATGATGTCACTTCAGTGCCTAATGATTGTGATGAAGAAACCTTGATGACATTGTTTGAAATAGATGGGAGCCCATGATAGCTGCAGATTTATTACTGAGTGTGAGAATTCATCTGCTGCTGACATGGATTACGAGGGTAGAATAATTTATTAGCAGTCAGTTGTAAAAGGCAACTAACAGAGCATGTGAATGCTGAAGAGAGAAGTCATAAACAAATGCTGCTTCTCTCCTGTTTACAAAAAGTCTGTCAAACAGAGCATGAAAGTGGAAACAGATGCTTTTTAATTGGGGAAGAGCCAGGAAGGTAAGAGGGTAGGTCTGTGTGATGAGAAAAGATGAGACTGTGAGTTTCAGGCAAACAATTTAAGTTTTGCTTCCAGGGTTAACTGCAAGGCTCAAGCAAACATAATTAAGTCGAGCTTCACTCACAGGTCTAAGATGTCACTGCTGCAGGTTTGTCACAGATACAGTGGCAGAATGCACCATTACAACTAAAAAGCAGGAATATACTGTAACAACCTACAAAGCACTCTAAACATTATATGTGGTTAGCTAATCACCTAAGGTGACAAACTGACAGTATGGGAAAAGCTTGCTTCTGTCCCAGAACAGTGACCTTGGCCTGTTTGGTCTCTGTTGGGGCTGAGGTACCTACACAGCTCCCAGTGGCGCATGTCTGCATAGGCAGACCCTTAAGGCAATCCAAGGCTGGATTGCTTTGACACCCCCTACAAGTCACCTGCATGCACCAGACATTACCAAAACTTGTCTGTGAGCCATGAGCCAATCAATCCATGCAGTCTAGAAGAGAATGACACAGGGTAAGAGGGTTTTGGTGCCTCTCATTAGACCTTGAGGAAACAGTAACCAGTCACAGAGACAGTGGTTGTCCTTCACTCCTCTGGGAGCAACCAGAGATGATACTGAATTGAAATTCTTCTAAGGTGTAGTTTTTAAGGCATACAACCTTTAGAGGAGCTCACAAATACTGATGCTGTGTTACCTAACTCAGAACTGGTTAATCTCATAAACTATACTTGAAAGTGTGACCTAGAGATTGAGCCTTTTCCCCCCCATTTTCTGTTTCAGTGGTTACTCTGTATGCTACTCTGGGAGGCCCAGCAATAGTCCACGGCCTCAACGAAACGGAGGTGACCACCATCATCACCAGTAAAGAACTGATGCAAACAAAACTGAAGGTCAGAAAACTCTTCTTTGTCTCCCCATTTCCAGTGTAGCTGTTGGTTATTGTAAAAAGGTCTGGTTCCATTCTCTGGAACAAGGATTTATTGCCTTTCTCTAGGGCAGGCACTTCTTTGAGAGTAAGATTTATGGATCTGTTTTCATGAACACCAAAAGCAGTTGTTAGCTTTCAGTGGGATCAAGGCTCCTCAATGGCTCTGGAGAACAGGATGAGCCATTTGCACTGCTGAAGAGCAGTTGCCTGGAACAACACCTTTACAAGTAACTGCTGTGGTTTCTAGGTGGATTTAGTGCCTATAAATTTTAACACCTGAAGCAAATGGGAAGAACAGAAAAATGGATGAACTGGATATCTATCTAGTGGGGAAGTGTCCCTGCCCATGGAAGGAGGGTTGGAACTAGATGATCTCTAAGGTCCCTTCCAATATGATTCTATATGAATAGCTAAATGTTACCATCCTTCTAATTACTCTTGGATGTTTTCGTAGCAGAGAAGTGTCTCTGATATCTAAAGATGGATGCTGGAAGAGTTACAGCTGTTCTCCACTGTTGGGGGGGAAAGCTTATCAAACATAAGAACAGTCAAAAACCTTCTGATTTATTGACCCATATCAATTATGTGAGTGGGACAGTGAATCTGCACAAGTTTCATCACTGTGTCTTTTTGGGATTACCAGACCTTTCACATAGAATCATTATGGTTGGAAAAGACCTGTGAGATCATCAAGTCCAGCTGTTGACCCAAGACCACCATGCTGACCACATAAGGGAGTCTGTGCTACTGCTGAATTTTGAGTGAGAAACTCCCAAACCTTTCTGAAGCCACTGTAATGCCAGGAGACACACAATGCACATTGATTTCAGCTTGCAGCAAGAGAATGGATTTCTTCTGCTAGAGATGCTAATCATCTCTCCTTCTACTAGAACATTGGCAAATGATAAAGAAGAATTTTTAGAATGCACATTTTGCTTGAAATGCTTAATTGGTTCTTAACTAATGATCTTCCCTATTTTTGCTGGCTAGTGCTTATTTTAAGCAGCACAGTGGTCAAGGAGCAGCAGCAGGATGATTGTGAGCTCAGCGAGGCCAGCTTCCCTCCGTGCTCCACAAGAGTGGGAAGTCAATTGTCTCTAGAAATCGGTGCAGCCTAATGTGGGCTCTGCTTGAAATAAGCCCCAGATCAGGAAATGGTTAGAAAAGGTTTTGGACTTGCAGGTGGAAAGGTTAATCAGTCCCTGCAAATCTAGATGTGAAAAGCTTCAGGCTTTGCAGCTGTTAGAGCTAGACAAGTTTATTCTCCAGTATCTTAGAGCCTCAGGTATTTTATGTCAGTGTTTTGGGGTTTTTTTAATGTATATATTAGCTGGGGGTGGGGGGTTGGGGGTGTTGTTTTTTCTTCCCAATGGTACAAATCTGATGTCTCTTCTCTGCACACGTGCTCATGTCCCCAGGAAATTGTTTCTCAAGTGCCACTGCTGCGACACATTATCACGGTGGATGGCAAACCGACGATGTGGTCTGAGTTCCCCAAGGGTGTCATTGTTCACACAATGGCCTCTGTGCAAGCCATGGGGGCCAAGGCAGATCCTGGTAGGTTCTCTCTTCCTTCTGTTGGGAGTCATCTCATTCCGTTGTCCTAACTTGGATCCTGTTGAGTGAACTTGGGGAAACTGCAGGTCTCAAAGAATGACACAGTCATGAACCTTTTATCATCTGTTTTGCCTTCAAGTCAAGTCCTGGGGTGGGGAGTGGTGGTGTTGGGTTGGTGGTGGTTGGGTTTTGAGGTGTGGTTTAGTTTGGTTTTGTTTTTCAGCAGAGTTAAAATGCTTTTAATAAGAACTATCTTCTCCACAACCAAATGTCACATGTTGAAGAATCATTTTATGACTAGCATTTAGGCTAGAGTAGAAACTTAGAAAGCTTTCTTATGGTCACATAGATGAAAAACAGTTTTTCAGGGCAGACAGAAAATGATTGTACATTTTGTAGCAGAAGACATCAGTAATTCCCTAACATTAAGTTTTGTTAAATTCACAAATAACAATGTACAATTGTCACTTATCTGATAGGAAGTGGTCACTTCTGATGCATTTCTGAAAGTGTAAATTAGGTAAATTTCTTGGAATCTGTTTCCAATGTAGGGAACACTTGTCCAGTTAGAATTTTGAATTTCAGGAGAGGCTTTAACTATAATAACAGTTGTTTTATCTTGACTTAAAGAGCTGCTAAACTTGGTATCTGAAGGTTTCATTATATTCAGTAGTATTCCACATTATGCTGGTTTTCCTCTGAATAAAAGCAACTGTTTTCCTGTGTTCTTGCTCTCTGGGCAAGTACTTTAAAACCACTTCAATCCCATTAAAGCTATTGAACTGCCCTGAGGTAGTTACAGAAATTGGACCTCATGTTGGTTCAGCAGAGCCTTGCTGCAGGGGAGGGAGCTCAGGAGAAAGTAGCTTTGCCAACAGGGCTCTAGCCTGTGGCAGCCTGGAACAAGTGCAGAGCACCTCCTGAGAGGCCTTTTGGAGAAGGCCAGGCTCTGACCATTTCTCTGTCCTCTCCAGGAATATGGGAAACACAATAGGAAGTGTTGTCCTGGTAGCCAAGGACAATCACAGGAAGTGTTGCTCAGGCAGTACAAGGAGGTTCCTGCTCTTTGTGAAGGCACTTAAGCTTGACCACAATTTTTTTTTTTTTTTTTTTTTTTTTTTGGACCAAGGGAGGTTCAGGCTGGACATGAGGAACAGTTTCTTCTGTGATAGTGTTGTCAAGCCCTGGCACAGGCTGCTCAGGGCAGTGATGGAGTCACCATCTCTGGAAGGGTTTAAAGGCCATGGAGATGTGGTGCTGAGGGACACAGGTGACCTGGCAGTACTGGTTAGTGGTTGGACTTGATGATCTTAAAGGTCTCTTCCAACCTGAATGATTCTGTGAGTCTGCGGAAGCAAAATAAAACAGCAATAGCCACCTAGTGTTACATCAGAAGCACAGCTGAAATCTGTTGGTGTATCAGCTCTCCCAGCCTGATGGACTCTATACATTAAACATTCTCTCTTTTTTTTCCCCACAAATTGCAGGGAACAAGCAGCAGGCAAGGCCTGTCCCCTCAGACATTGCAGTGATCATGTACACAAGTGGCTCCACAGGAGTTCCCAAAGGAGTGATGATCTCCCACTGCAATATAATCGCTGGGATCACTGGAATGGCAGAGAGGATTCCCAATCTGGGGTAGGTACCAACAGTTACTCCTCAGCAAGCAAAGGAGCCTTGCCCACAGAGTTCCCTTTACAACTGGAACACACTGTTAATTCTCTTGAGATGAGTAAACATCACCCTTTGGTCATGTCTTACACCCCCAGTGTGTAAGACAGCACTTCTGAAGCAAAACTCATGTTACTGGAAATATCTGCTCGAGCTCCAAGGCATTTTTCCACTTTCTCTAGTTCTGCAGTAAGCTCTGTGTAAATTTAGTGTAGTGACTGATGGTACAACATAAACTTCTCTTCTAAAATTTCTTCACAGGGAAAAAGACATCTATATTGGCTATTTGCCTCTTGCCCACGTTCTGGAGCTGAGTGCTGAACTGGTATGTCTGTCTCATGGGTGCCCCATTGGTTACTCTTCACCCCAGACATTAGCTGACCAGGTATGTTGGAGATGTTAGCCCATGTGATAAACGAAAATTAGAATTGATCACATCAGATCCCACCATGGTAGGGGTTGGAAGAGACCCCTGGGGGGGATCATCTAGTCCAACCCCACTGCTAAAGCAGAGGCACCCACAGCACATTGCCCAGGATCACCTCCAGATAGGGTTGGAATCTCTCCCCAGAAGGAGACACCACAACCTCTCTGGGCAGCCTGGGTCAGGGCTCCAACATCCTCACACCAAACAAGCTTCTCCTCCTGCTCGGGTGGAACCTCCTGGGTTCCAGTTTGTGCCCAGTGCCCCTTGGCCTGGCCCTGGCCACCACTGAGCAGGGGCTGGCCCCAGCCTCTTGCCCTCAGCCTTGAGCTCTTGTTCAGCATTGAGCTGACCCCTGTGGGGCTGCTCTTCTCCAGACTAACCAGCCCCAGGGCTCTCAGCCTTTCCTCCTCCCAGAGATACTCCAGTGCCCTCAGCATCTTCCTAGCCTCTGCTGGACTCTCTGCAGCAGTTCCTTGTTTCTCTTCAACTGGGGAGCCCAGAACTGGACCCAGGGCTCCAGATGTGTCCTGACTAGAGCAGAGTAGATGGGGAGGAGAACCTCCCTTGACCTGCTGGTCACACTCTTCTGAATACACCCTAGATATTTACAGAAACTATAAATCTTCTTTTCTACCGTTTAGGAGATAGGGTATTACTGATTACAGCTGCTGCTCTGGAATAGTTTTAATTATTAAAATATAGTTAAAATGCTAGTATGAAAGATGCACTGTCATTTTGATTCTCATGTTAAAAATTGTGAGTGATTCTCCTAGTAAACTTGTTCTTGCTTTAGTCCTCAAAAATAAAGAAAGGAAGCAAAGGTGATGTCACAACACTTAAGCCAACCCTGATGGCAGCAGTTCCGGTGAGTGCCTGAAGGATCTTCAACTGCTTTTAAAATACAGATCAGAATTCCAATTATGAACAACTAAGTGCAATTATTGTTTATCATAGACTCACAAACTGGTTTGGATTGGAAGGGACCTTTTCAAGGTCATCTAGTCCAACCCCTCTTCAGTCAGCAGGGACATCTCCAACTCAGAGCCCAAAGCAACCCAACCTGGAATGGTTCCAGGGATGGGACATCTCCCACCTCTCTGGGCAACCTGGGCCAGGGGCTCACCACTCTCAGTGTAAACAATTTATTCCTTATCTAGTCTAAATCTCCCTCTTTTAGTTTCAAAGCATCAACCCTTGTCCTGTCCCAGCAGACCCTGCTAAAAAGTCTGTCCCCATCTTTCTTAGCAACCCCTTTAAGTACTGCGAGGCTGCAAGAAGGTCTCCCTTTTATTTAAATACAGAAAGATAGACCCTTTTGATGTTAAGTTAGCTTAAAGTTACATGTCTGCTGTTTATTTGTTGGTTGGGGATAAACATTCATCATAAAAGTGTCAGCAGTTTTCCAAGTTTCAGTAGCAGTGGGCATCAAGCTGCCATTTTATTTAGTCATCTGTTGTTGATCACACTAAATGAATGGAATAAAGGCAGTTGGCAGCTTGGGGTTAACTAGTGGTGCTCCTCAGATGTTTGCTTTCCCCCTTTCTGGGAACATCTTGCTGTCTCTTAAGGATGGAAGAGGAAGCAGCCTGGGGTGAATGGGGGTCATCATCTGAGAGCCACTAGAGTTTTCTAGTGATGTTTCCTTGTGTTGCACTGCAGTTAGGATTCCCAGGGCTTTGCCTTAAAGCGAATCTTTCTGCCTAGGAAATTATGGATCGGATCTACAAAAATGTCATGAACAAAGTGAATGAAATGACTCCTTTCCAGAGGAACCTCTTTATACTGGCCTACAACTACAAAATGGAACAGATCTCCAAAGGTTACACTACTCCACTCTGTGATAGGTAATACCACAGGAGCAGGCCTGATATTTTTGTGTGTATGTGCTTTTCTTTGTTTTAATGTTGACACTTGGAGTGTTAACAAGTCACTGTAACGAGGTGTGAATTGAAACAGCAGTTTGTCTGGTGGTTTGAAATGGTTCCTGATGTAAATGAGTGGTGTTTAACTGGAAACCGATTGGAGATTTAGATTGTATTATATATCCTCTTGTTTTCATCAGGACTTTAGTAATAGATTTATCCAGTTTTGGCTAGGCTGAGCAGTCTGTTCTGGTAACTGCAGACTTCACATTTTCACAGAAGTGACCCATAGAATCTCTCAAGTGGGAAGGAACCCATGAGGATCATCAAGTCCAGCTCCCAGAGGATAAAGGATAATGCTGCAAAATTTAGACATCATCTTTAAATGACTTTTGAGGAGAAACTCTCAGAAGTTCCCTGTCTGACTAAATCTGTGTTCTCAGAACTTTTGAATTAGAACTTGGAAACAAGAGTAAAAACTTCAGTGTGCTCCTCCAAAGCTTTTCTTCCATGCCATAAAAGATCATTTGCAGATGGGGGGAAGCTTTCAGCTCAGCTACAAAATTGGGTGCTCTCCTGTTTTCTTGGTGAACAACTAAATCACATTTCTTCTCTTCACATTTTAGCCTTATTTTCCGGAAAGTCCGGATGCTGCTGGGTGGCAAAATTCGCATCCTGCTTTGTGGAGGAGCTCCTCTCTCTGCAGCCACTCAGAGGTTCATGAACATTTGCTTCTGCTGCCCTGTAGGACAGGGGTATGGACTGACAGAGTCAGCTGGAGCTGGGACCATCACAGAAGGTTGGTGCCACTTGCACTGTGTTGTCTGTCACAGGTTATATCCTTCTGGGGGATGCTAGCAAAATGCTGAGTGGATCCTGGGAGTTACTTGGAATGGGAAACACAGCAAGCAGCAGGACTGTGAATTTGGACATGTGCTGAGGCTGGTGACCTACAGATAAAATGAAGGTTCTCCTTCCTGATAGAGAAGCCTGTAGTAATGTGAATGGGATTTTGGCATTACTGCACTCAGCAGTTGAGCTGGAGAAGTTCTTTTCAATGTTGATGAGTGTATGGAGAGGTCAGGAAAATAAAAGAAGGCGATGCAAAAGCCTGCAGCAGGTTTTCGTTTAATGTCATAAAAATATAGAATGGTTTGTGTTGGGAGGGACCTTTAAAGGTCATCTAGTCCAACCCCAAACCACTTCTTTGTGATATTTAAAATTGAAATGAGACATCTTTGTAGACTCAAGCAATGACAGTATCACAGTATCATAGGACAGCTTGGTTTGGAAGGGACCTTTAAAGGTCATCTAGTCCAACCCTCGCTGCAGTGAGCAGGGACATCTCCAACATATGTCTTCAATATAACAGAACTTAATGGTTTTAGTTGCCTTCTAGTCCTAAAATTTCACTTATGGTGGCAAAACCAGTCAGAGCTGCTGTTCTTCAGCATCACACAGAGTGGTGTGATCTACCCAGGAATCATACAGAGAGTATCTAAGGCTCATGGCTAGGTTATGCCAGACAGTGGAACGTGTGTTGTGTTCCTTGGTGATCCACAAACTGCTGTGATGTGGTTTTTATTCCAAGAGGGCTTTGGAAATGGCTTTTTCAGTAGCTTGAGAAAAAAACCCCCATGGTGGGACTAATACATATGATGTAGTCTCCAGTGATGCTCCCTGGGGAAGATACTGAGATGCAGGAGGATTTGGGATTGAGACTTCAGGAAAGTGAATAAAAAAAATACAGAATTGCTGAGGTATTATGAAGTATTGCTGCTTATTTCAGAGTCAAACACAGTTTAAGGTGGTTGTGCTGCTTCTGAAGCATGATGCATGTGGGCAGCTGCCTATCAAAGCTGTGTTGGTATGACTGGAGGCACCTGTAATTACATCTGTTCTCTTTGCAGCATAAGGCTTTTATCTGCATTACCTTGATTAGATCCATTGCCTTTCTTGGAAGTTTTGTTCTATGAATTCATCTTCAGAAATAAACAGCAGTTAATTTTCACTAAACAAGATGCATGCCAGCAAAGGGTTTTTTTCTAACCATATTAGAATGTTTTTAGTGACTTTTTTTTTTTTTCCTAAAGAATGCTGTTTTTTTCCCATTCCAGTTTGGGACTACACCACAGGGAGAGTGGGAGCACCTTTGGTCTGCTGTGAAATCAAGTTAAAGAACTGGGAAGAAGGTGAGAATTTCTGCATGTGGTTAAATTATAGAATAAGAACTTCATATATCTATACATTCTGTTGGGCTTTGGGCAGGAGTAGTAATTACAAGAGCACTTCTTGGCTTTTTACATTTTAAATGCTACTTTTACTCATAGGAATTTGATCCTGGGGGAGAAAAAGGGTTAAAATAAATTGCTCAGTGTTACTAGCACTTACAAATGCCCAGCCAGAAGCTGTTGATGTGAGTGGCCTTTGGACTAGGTTGTGTTATGACTCTCTTTAACTTTGAGTCTCCATAATATTAATAAAATCATTAAAACCAGGTGTATAGAATGGAAGCTTAATCCCTGTTACAGAAAATATATTGAATGAAGCTGGAAGTGCATTTAGGTGATTTCCTTTCACTGTAGGCTGTTATGTATTGTAGATTAGAAATATAGAATAGCTCAGGGTATTTTGGGTTGATGTGAAACCTTATAGGGTTTTTTTAATTTCCTAAAATGAGGCAAAATTTCTTCTTTTGAACTCTTTTCCTTTGAGCCTGTATGGAACTGGTAGAACATGTTACCCCTGGCAGAAAGATTGCACAGAGGTGGCATTTGCACTCTGCATGGGTGTGAATGTCACTGGTAGTAAACACAGATCTTAAATAGCTGTGCTGAAAAGAATTGGAATCATTGGAACAAGAACACTGGGAGCCAGCAGCGTGGCCAAGAAGGGTAGTCGTCTCCTAGGATGCATGCAGATGTGTGGCCAGCAGGGCGAGGGACGTTCTTCTCTCCCTCTAGTCTGCCCTAGTCAGGGCACATCTGGAGCCCTGGGTCCAGTTCTGGGCTCCCCAGTTGAAGAGAGATAAGGAACTGCTGGAGAGAGTCCAGCAGAGGCTAGGAAGATGCTGAGGGCACTGGAGCATCTCTGGGAGGAGGAAAGGCTGAGAGCCCTGGGGCTGGTTAGTCTGGAGAAGAGCAGCCCCAGAGGGGATCTGCTCAATGCTGAGCAAGAGCTTAAGGCTGAGGGCAAGAGGCTGGGGCCAGCCCCTGCTCAGTGGTGGCCAGGGCCAGGCCAAGGGGCACTGGGCACAAACTGGAACCCAGGAGGTTCCACCTGACCAGGAGGAGAAGCTTGTTTGGTGTGAGAGTGTTGGAGCCCTGACCCAGGCTGCCCAGAGAGTTTGTGGAGTCTCCTTCTGTGGAGAGATTCCAAATGCTCCTGGAGGTGATTCTGGGGAACTTGCTGTAGCAGGGGGATTGGACTGGCTGATCCCCAGAGGTCCCTTCCAGCCCCAACCCTGCTGGGTTTCTGTGAGCCACCTTTCTCTTACTGAACTATTTAGACAACTGGTAACTTTGGCTAAGGACTCCCTAAAGTGTTTAGCTTTATATTTAAGTAGTGGAACAAGAGGAGTTCTTGTTTTGGAGTTTATTTTAAGTCTTGTTAATAATCTGTGCTTTCAGGTGGCTATTACAACACTGACAAACCCTATCCCAGAGGTGAGATCCTCATTGGAGGGCAGAATGTGACTGTGGGCTACTACAAAGATGAAGGCCGAACCAAGAAAGATTTCACCGTGGATGAGAATGGGCAGAGGTGGCTCCACACTGGGGACATTGGGGAGTTTCATCAGGATGGATCTCTAAAAATAATTGGTGAGTTAAGAAATTCTGCTGAACATATATATGTGTATCTCTCACATTTTTCTGGGCTCCTAAATACTGGAGTTAACCCAAATCTCCATGGCTTGGCATGGAGTCTAAAGGCTTCCATGTATCCCAGGGAGGTTTTGATGTGTTAATGTGTGATTTTGTGTTTTAAAAGCTGATTTGTGCTTTAACACATTTGCTTCTGTTTAACATAGCCTTAACATTGATTCCACCCTGTTAGTGAGACTGGGTAGTAATTAGAGGGTTAACTGTTGGCTAATTGAGCTAGGTAAGATGCTTTAGATTTTATAATCTGTAAATGTAGAATTGGATTCAGTGAAAGGGATTTTTTTCGTAGCATGAGTTCAGGAATTAAGTAACCCTTTTCTTAATCTTGCCATTCTTTAGAATAACAATATCCCTTTTTCATAAAAGAACTAATGGGGGGAAAAAATAGACAAAGGTAAAGGTGTTACCCACAAGCCTGTGATAGCCTCATAATGTTTTGACACCTGTAGGCACAAGAATAGGTGCCCTGTAAACTACCTGATGTCTCTTCTGAGGTCAGTGGGTGATTTAGGGTGCTCTTTAATCCTGAAAACTACCCTTATTTGGTTTATTATGTGAGAAAAATCTTTAGGTGCCATTGCAGCTGCCTTGCAGAGGTCAAACAGGTACAGACAGCTCCAAAAGTAGTGGCACAAAGCAGCGTGAAGGTGTACAGCAAAGGAGAGGTGCTGCTGGGTGGGTAAGGTCACCTCTGCCGTCCTAGGGCTACCTATGTATGACAAGCTCAAATCACTTGGGCTTAGTTTTCAGTTCCTATTGTTTTGTTTCAAGGAACAGATGGCCAGCTACTCTTTAAACATGTATTTAGCCTGGGAATAAATAACAAAATGTCACCAAATGCTGCATTTCCTGCCTTTTGTCTGGCCCAGGCAGCAGAGAATGTGTGCTCCCAACCACATGCTGGCTCTTGCTGGTCCTGGTTGTCTTCCCCTCACACACCAGTGCAGTCATGCAGGGGATGCTGTTGTAAAGGTGGAAAATGCAGGGGCTTGAAATGGGGCTGGTGTGTAGGGGAGGGACAGGTTGATCAAAATGCAGCATCTGGAAACCTAATATTAAATGTTTCTGCTATCTTCCCCTGCCACTTGTCAGCTTCCCTCCTGGCATTTGCACACAGACACCTCAGAAACATCAGTCAGTGTGTGGGGGGTTGGCTTCCCTCATTAATGGCTCATTCCTTTCTCTTCTCTTACTAGATCGCAAGAAAGATCTTGTCAAACTCCAGGCAGGAGAATATGTTTCTCTTGGCAAAGTAGAAGCAGCTCTCAAGAATCTTCCACTGGTAGATAATATTTGTGTGTATGCAAGCAGGTAAGAGGCAGCTGACACTTGGTTATTGCTGGATTCTTTGTGTGTCCTACTCAAGCCATGAGCAGAATGTTTTGCCACTCAGGATGTGGATTTTTTTCAACCAGTTGAGAAAGGATTGTACTTAAAATACAACGGAATAAGTTTCTCTGTCAAAAGTAAAAAGAAATGTGTGGGGGTTTAGTTTTACTCTTCCATTTCTTTTCATTATTTATTGGAAAATGGCAAGAATGAGTCTCTCTCATTCCCTTTCCTCAATCTGAAGAGCAGCTAAGCTCTGCCTGCATTCCTAACAGGCATCACTCAAGCACATTAGAGATTATTACCTCTAGAGAAGCCCTAGGACAGCTTGTTTCTTGCTGGGTTTAGCTCTCATCTGTTCCTCAGAGGAAGTACTGTTGTACTTCAGAGGGAGGTTGGGGGGGAAGGGTCGGAAAAACCCCACCACCAGCCCAGGAGCTGCCTCCTGCATTAAAAATACTGTTTCTTGAATTCAAAATACCCCTGCAGTACACCAGGAGAAGCCTTGAAGCTTGAGAGAAGACACTGTGAATAGTATGGAAGCACAGTTAATAAATCATCATCCAATGTCCTTTCTATTTGCTTTCTACATCGAGGACTGAATTAGGCAGCTAAGGGCTGAAGGAACTCTTCAGTTTCTATTGCTAGAGTTTTCTACCTGGGCATAATGCAGACTTACATGCATTCAATGCACTTCAGGTGGTTCTTCTCTCCTGCTGTCCTTCTGGTGTTTGGAAAGTCGTTTTGGAGCTTCTGAACAATCCAAAATGTTCTGATTTTCCAGTATGGCCAAAAAAAGTCGCATCTGATAACTGTGGATTGAAAGAGGCCAGGACAAGCATACCAGAGAATTGCTTAGTGCCAATAAAAACAGAAAATTAACTTTTGGTTTGTTCACCTGGTTCTCTGTGGTATCTTTTTAGTGTCAACTACTGGTAGTAATCCTGCAGCTCAGCTTTGGATCAGGAGGCTACCACACATTGGGCATGACACTGCTGAGAAAGCTTTTAGTTGTGGGTTCTGCCCTGTGTTGGCTTCCTTTGTCTGCATGAGGGTTGTGTGCCTGTTCTGAGCACCCTCTGTGGAGACAGAGGTTCCTGCACGTGCTCATTTCTGCTCTTCTAGGATTGAAGTTCACTATGGGAATCAGAATCTTAAATTTTGTGTTCCTTTTGCCAGAACAACATAACACTGGAGGCTCAAATGCACCTGTCAGGCACTTCACTCTCATAGTTCATTTTTTTTAGCTTAAAACCAGGAAATAAGCAATTTTTAAAGGGAATTTGCAGACAGAGCCCAAATAACATTCCAGATTGGTTTGTCGTTTGGTTTTTTTCACTGCTGTATTTCTTCTTAATACTCTGTGTGTAATTGGGCATAAGTAGCCATGGAACAGGGATTTCTCTGAATGATTGTCCATAAGCACATTGCATGTGGGTGTGCACTCACCTCGGCAGTGTGAGCTCAGACTTTGTTAGCAGTGCCTAGGACCTCTCTTACATCCTGTCTCTCCTTATACTTTGCCTGGGTGATCTTGTGTGCAAGAGGAGTCCTTCATTTATAGCTGTTCTGTCTCCCACCTGCAAAAGGCCAAAGAGCCTTCTGCAAATGGCTCAGATCTGTGATTTGGCCTTAGATCTTGGGGTCCAAAGCTCTTCTGAGCAAGGTGGTAGAGAGCCAACTGTTTACATGATATCACTGCTTCAAAAGCTGCATTAATTGACCACTTCAGACAAAATACTGAATAAGATAAGGAATAAAATGTAGGTGGAAAGGAATTATGATTAGAGGAGAGTCCTACTGCTTTACCAGCACTTCACTCACCCATTCAGTGAGTCTCGGGCATCATGTCAGAAAAATGAGTTGCTCAGTTACCTGAGGAATGAGCAAACATGGCAAAAAACCCAAGGGAGAGCTCAGCAGGAAGCTCAAGGAGAGCTGGGAAGGAGCAGGCTTGCCGGGGGTGGTGATGGCAACATGTAGTGGTACTGGATGTGTCTCTCACCGTGGCTTTGAGAGTTGTACTGGGGTGGGATCTCCAGCACAGCAAGGCAGCGAGGTTGATGAGTGTGGGAGAGATGTTTAGGCAGAGCTCTTAGCAAGGAGATGACTAACGAGGTCCTGAGGACCAAAAACTGACAGTTTTCTTCCTTCATGGTGGTGTTGTGACCTCCAGGGCTGAAGAAGCTAGCAAATTCAAAAGATCAGCAGAAGGAGCAGTAGTGGAGAGGGAAGTAGCTGCTCCAAAGAGAAGATGCAGTCTTCAGGATACTGCTCAAGACAAACAGTGCTTTAGTATTTGAACTCCAAGAAGTGAAGATTTACCTTAGTGGTACAGAATGAAAAGCTAGAGGTTCCAGGAGCTGTGAGCTTCACAAGGTACCCTTCCCAGGGAAGAACACAGTTGGATGAACCTGTTTGTCCAGAGGGAATTGTGCTTCTACTGAAGAGGCTGAATTTTAGATGAACTAGAAGTTTGAGGCTCACTCAGCCAACTGATTATTTCTCTGTTCTGTTTATCCCTGGAGACAGTGGTGATATTGCTGGACATGACCTTAAGTATGTCAGAAGATTAGAGGAGCCAGGGATGAAAGCACCAGAGTCCCTTGTGTTCTGGATGCCTTCATACATAATACATACAGGATACAGAGCAGACCCCAGATGAAGTTACAGGGGTTCAGTAGGGGGTAGCACAAGTGTGTGCTGGGGGGGAAAACAGTCAGAGAGGCAAAGACAGAAGGTGAGAAGCAAACACTGAATAATCCTGAGGCTCATCTGAAGTGTTTCTGTAGGTACATTCTTGGTAAGAGAAAAATGAGAGAGGTGTTGAGTCAGCCAGCAGGCAAAGCTTGTTGACAGATGATGAAGCCTGTGATTGTAATGGACTTTTGTGCAGGCTCAGAGCTGCTGCCAGGTGCCTGTTACAGTTGATAGCAGTAACAGAAAAGAAAATGACCATGTACAGTAACCAAAAGGGCATTTAGAGTTAGTATTGTAAAGTGGTCTTGGAGACCTTAAGCAATAAGCTGAAGTAATCTCTATAGTGGAGTTAAGGTTCTGTATTTTGCATTAATGATCTGCCTGGTGAAAGTGTTGAAAAGATTTAATCAATCTGGAGGTGGTTAAGGTGGGAAAGGACCAAAGGTACAGCAGAGGACAGGGTTAGACCTTGGAGCAAGCTTGACTAGATGGAGATTTGCTTGGAAACAGCAGTTGGTTTAAAGAGGGGAAATGGGAACTATGCTTATAAATAAACAAAATAAACTGCAAAAATCCAGGGTGAGGACCACCAGTTGGTAGCAGTTCTGTAGGAGGTGATGTGAGGTGATAGATAGCATGGCATAGTCTCAGATGTATAGCCTACAGATGTGCAGTGTTGTTTTTCTCTACCAAGCATGAAAGGGTCTGGGTTCCACGTGCAACACTTCAGGAAAGGTGGATCTCTTGAAAAGAGGCCAGGAGAAAATGGGAGCATCTGAGCAGAGATCTGTGATGCATGACTTAGGAGGAAAGGGCATGGCTTAGTGTCATATTAAGAGACTAGAGGAGAGAGAGGAAGGAAGAAAATAGTAACAGTCTATGATGGCTTCCGTGGAAAAGGGAGGAACACCTGACTCTTGGGTGTGTGAAAATACAGCTGATGGAAGCTGCAGTGAGGAGGAGTCAGGAATGGCTATCAGGAGAAGCTTAGCAGTGCTAAGAATAATGATGTGTTGGCATTAGTGTTTGCCTGATGGCTAAGAACAGGTTAGGCAAACATCTATTAGAAGTAACTGATCTTGCTTCAAGGCAGGGGAACGAATGAGATGATCTTCTGGGGTGGCTTTTGGCTCTCTGGTTCTGTGATCTGCTTTGTTAGAACATGTGGAGTTGAGGTTCTGTTCATGTTTTCCACCAGCTGGAAAATCTTGGCTACCTGTTTCAAGGTGAATTGTGCTTCAGTTGTTTTCCAAAGGCTGAGGTCACAGCTTCTAGGCATGTCAGGAGCAGACAGAGATGGCCAACGTCTGAGTGAGCCTATGGACAATCACTTGAAAGAGAAAGAGAAGTCACTTCCCTTACAGAAGCAGGCCTTCTTTGAGATGTGTTGTGCATATGCTCATTCCACACCCTGCTCTCCAACCCCTCTTCACTGCAGTCCTCTACTCCTCTACAGTAACTGGAATCTGCAGTTGAGAGGAAACTGAGGTAGGGAAGCCACACACCAGTCTCCATACCGGGCTGCAAAAGATGAGGAGAGGCAGGGCGCTCTGCCATCGTGTGGGTGCTGCTGCTTCCCAAAGCTCTGAGCACGAGGCACAGTGGAATATGCATATGGACAGCACACCTTGAAGCAATACAGTTGCTGCAAGGTAAGTCACTTCTCTTTCTACTTACTTTTAAGCAGGCAAAAACCCCAAAAAGGTCATTTGTGCCCTGTTGCCAAGAGATTATCAGGTGAACAAAAGCCAACTGTTAAGAGCAATATCTCTGTATGAAATGCAACCCCCTTCCCCTCAACTTGAAATGGTATTTTTGCAGACTTGTTAACTTGACACAATTGATACTAAAGTCTATTATACTTCTCAGTTTCCATTCTTATGTCATTGGATTTGTTGTGCCAAATCAAAAGGAGCTTGTAGACTTAGCTCGAAAGAAAGGATTTAAAGGAACCTGGGAAGAGATCTGTAACAGTCCTGAGATGGAGAAAGAGGTACTGAAGATGCTTGCTGAGGCTGCCATGGCAGGTGAGTAGCTGGGTAGATAAACTAACCCTTGTGGACCATAATGTCGGTGAATCAGCATAGGTCCTCTGCAGATGCAGCTCATCCAAATCCTCTGCCAAAGCAGGAGCACCCAGAGCAGGTTGCCCAGGATTGCCCCCAGGAGCATTTGGAATCTCCACAGAAGACAACTCCACAAACTCTCTGGGCAGCCTGGGCCAGGGCTCCAACACCTTCCCAGTAAACAAGTTCCTCCTCCTGCTCAGGTGGAACCTCCTGGGTTCCAGTTTGTGCCTAGTGCCCCTTGGCCTGTCCCTGGCCACCACTGAGCAGAGTCCGGCCCCAGCCTCTTGCCCCCAGCCTTTAGCTCTTGCTCAGCATTGAGCTCTGCAGAGCTGCTTTCCAGCAAGCCAACCCCTGAGCTGTCCTGGTGTAGGAGGTTGTTCCTCCCCAGGTGCAGGACCTTCCACTTGCCCTTGTTGAACTTCATGAGGTTCCTCTCCCCCAGCTCTCGACCTGTCCACACCAACATAACGTTGTTAGTAGACACATGATCCATTTTTAGTAGACATTTAATTCTGTATTTGTATTAACAAGGTTTCTTCTTACCAGCTAACCTGGAGAAGTTTGAGATACCAGTAAAAATCCGTTTGAGCCCTGATCCTTGGACCCCTGAGACCGGGCTAGTGACTGACGCATTCAAACTGAAGCGCAAGGAGCTCACTGCCTACTACCAAACGGACATTGACCGAATGTATGGGAAGAATCTCAAATAAGTCCTTCTGGTTTTCCTTTGGGGTTTTGTTTTGGTTTTTTCTCCTGCACCACTTTGCTACAATGAGCTTGGATCAAATAGGAAATACTTGAATTGCCTGTCTCAACACTTGAGAGCCTCACACAGCCACCACCGTTCCTTGTGTGCAGCTGCAGCTCTTCCTTCTGATGACACCACCACCGTGGCTGGCAGCAAACTCCTGTCTTGTCTCCCTTGGGCTTTGGGTTGGGTTTTTTCTCCTCCCCACCCCCATTTTATTTTTTTTTCTCTGCTACCTTGTCAGTCTGTGGACTTTCCTGAGTCTTTGGGGGAAATGATGATTCTGAAGCCTCAAGTTTTTAAACATTTATAAATCCTGTATAATTGTTTTCTTTGTACCTTTACAATTGGGATGTATATAGGAGAGACCTTGGCTATATATGAAATGGTTATGCTTGGGGGGCTTTTTTTACTGAATTATTTAAAGAGAAGAAGGTATTGATGTGGTGGTGTTCTGTCCATGGAATGTGCTTGTAACAGGACCAGGTTATTTGCTGCTGTGCTGTTTTTTGGGGGAGGGTTTTCTGTGGAAATCTGAGGTGGGGGGGAGACCATTTGACATTCCAGCCTGTGTGATCCACCTTCAATATGTGCCTGATGGTTACTTCTGTTTGTACCTGGAAGGGACAAGAGGGTCCTGGCACAGCTCTGCATAAAGGCAGGTACTCTTGCAGGTGTTACTTAAAGCTTGTTGGGAACAAAAGATGCTTTTAACACAGCAAACAGTAAACTTCAGAATAATCTCCTGAATAAACTCCATTTCACCTGCACAGTTGAACTGTGCAGAGCTAATCCAAACTCTCAGCATGAATCTCACTGAGCACTTGGTAAGTTTGACAGTGTCCTTTTAGCAGGGGGGCTGGAAAAACCTTTTCTCTCACTAGGTTTGGACTTCAGCAGGTTGGCTCTTCGGGTGGTTGTGAGGGTCTGGCCAGTCCCTGCTCTGCCCTAGCTACAACCCAAGTCGTCCTGGGGGGGATTTTTAAAGTCATGATGACAGTTATGTTCTCAGCTCACACAGTGCCTAGCTGCCCTTTGTGCCATTAAAAATCTCCCTTTCATTCTTCTCTCTGGCATTTTTGTTGTTGTTTTTGGTTTTTGGGTTTTTTTTTCTTTAAAAACAGAGATTTGAAATATTCCTCAGCTGGAGTTACTGATGCTGGCTTGTTGCACCCAGTTCTTGCTTCGGGAAGGAGCCTCGGGCTCTGCTTTACCACAGATACCTGGATGTTGTTTGAAGGACTCTGGGAGATCTTTTCTCCTTCTGCAGGAGTGTTTAGGGTTTGTTCCAGAGGTGACTTTTATTTTCAGAACAATTCTAGACAGTGTTTTAATCAGGGTTATCTGAGAATGTAAAGGCACATGTCAGTCAGCTTTGTGATGGAGCATGTATTAAAATGGCTTTAATTTGGAGACTTCTCTCCTGTCTATCATTTACTTGCAGGACTAAAACCCAGTGTCTTGCTGCTTGTGTAGGACAGTTCTGAGAAGCTTTATCTGGGGGAGGGAGTTCCTGCCGTTTTCACTTTTGTGATGTAGGAGTTTGGGGGAGAGCTTCAATACACAAAGTCTGAAATGTTATTTTGAATTAACTTTCCATTGATGAGAGGAACCAGATGCACAGGAGTTGGAAGCTCTCATGTAGATTCCCTTGTGTTGGTGAAAGGCTGAGAAGGTTTGTGCTTTGTTATCTCTCCAGCTACTCCTGGATTTCCCCTGCTGTTGTCTGTGGCAGACTGGTACCACTGTGGTGAATTTTTGGGGTAACTGGTCCAACGGAAATAAGCAACAGAAGAACCCCCAGAACCACCTGTGTTGAGGTGAATGCCTCCAGCTGCCTAGATCAGAAATGGAAACCTTCTGGCAAATAGAGATCAGATTAATGTAGGAAACTGCCAAGTCTGTAGGGAAGCCTCACACCATATGTTAGACATTACTAATACTTTGTGTCTGTGCTCCATCAACAGGTTCTTAACTGGTTGGCACTCAGCACAGGGTGGACATTGCCCTAAGATTTTGGGATGATTTTTAGTAGAAATAAAGAAATTGCTGATGTGCTCTGTGTCTCACTTGCATGGTGCAGCAGATTTAAGGCAATAAATCTGCTTTGGATTCATTCAGAAGCAATCGCAAGTTAGTATTTTAATCTGCTAAGGTTTTAAATCCACTTTGGGGGTAAATTGCATGAATGTCAACATCTAAAATGGTTTGGGAATGGTAGTTTTATTTTTTATTTCTTACCTAGTCACAGGATTGGGTCACAGTCTAACTGCATTTGATTTTTGCAGTTGAGGGGTTTTTTATATCTCAAGTGGATGTCATTATCTCTAGTTCCTCCTTTAGGCATCAGAGTGGTTGTGGACATTCCTTTCTTCTACAGAAAGTGAACATAAAGCAGTTGTTCATTTTACTCTCAGTGCTGCAGATAGAAAGGGTTCTAAAATACTTGTATGGGCTTAAAATATCTGTGAATATGGGGATTTTTGGGTTGATGTCTCACAAAAGACAGATGTTGGTGCTGGTAGGTTCTGAGTATTTCCATGTCCTGTTGAGGCCACTGGTCACATAGGTGCTCATGCTCCTCCTCAACCTCATTAATCAGGGCTGCCCTGGGATGGTAAGTCACAGTTGCTGGTCAGAGGTGAGGCTTCCTTGCTCCAGCAGTCCTGGTCATGCAGACTCTGCCTGGCAGATCCTTTTGGTTGCCATAGCGTCCTCACCCTGCGCTCTTGGACTGCAGAGCGGAAGGACATTAGGGGAGTTCCAAAGGCTGTGCAGGCATGCTGCACACCAGCCAGGGCTTTATTACCTGGACTCTCTCCTTGTTTTGTGTGTCTTTCCCTGCCCAGGGTAACAAGGAGATCAAGAGTAGCTGCTGGGATGTGTTGAATGTGTCCCAAAGGTTGGGGACAGTGGGAATTGGGAAAAGTGCATGGTTGGAGCTAATGGTGTCCATCCCATAGGGAATTTTGAGATGGAAAGAGCCATAACTTTTGAGTAGTCAGAACTGAGTGCACACAAAGAACAAGGGGCAGAGAGCTAACCCAGAAGGGGGGTTTTTAACAAAGCTTTTGGAAATCTTTTTCCTCAAAGGGTGGAGAGACACTGGCACAGGTTGCCCAGAGAAGTTGTAGATGCTCCATCCCTGGAAGTGTTTCAGGCCAGGCTGGATGAGCACTGGGCAACCTGTTCTAGTGGGTGGCATCCCTGCCTGGGGCAGTGGTGTGGGGTGGAACTAGATGATCTTTAATGTCCTTTTCAACCCAAGCCATTCTGTGATGATTCTATGATGTACAAACTTCCCAGGACTCAGAATCATTAGAACATTTCACTGCTTCTGTTGTGAACATTTACCTGTTTCATTACAAGAAAAATAATCAAGAAATTCCAAGAATGCTGCAAATCTCCTTTAAGTTCCTTCAGATATTTCATTCAGGACTTTAGGCTCAATTAGATCTAATGTTCTTTGTGGAGAAGGATGATTCTGGAGTAGCTTAGGAGATTACAAAGTGACATGGCAGAAAAGACCTTGCAAGTTGCTGCTCTTGCAGTTCCCACAAGAGCAGGACCATACCTCCTGGGGAAGGAAAACACTTGTGCTGAAATGAAAGCAGAAAACCAATGTGCAACAGAAATAAAGAACACAAGGGGCATCCCTGTGTCCTGGGTTTGTCACTGGGATGCAGAGAGGACTATGGAAGTGAAAGCCTGCATCAAAAAAACCATACTGGAGAGGTTGTAAGGTTATGCAGAAGATGCTGTAGGACAAAGACTCCTTTATCCTGCTCAAATCCACAAGTGTTTGTTCCATACTGAAGCTCCACTTAGGTGCTGCCATGCAGTGGGTGGAAAACTTCTGTTCCTGTGCTGTGTGAACTCCTTTGGACTTGGTGCAAGAGTGTCTACATCTCTTTCTTTCCTGGGAAGAGGAACAATCTTCCACCTGGGGACACCTTGGAGCAGGTGACAGGTGAACTGACTGCCCCAGTTGTGCATTAGTGTCATTGAATGTCATCTCCTTTCTTCCCCTGTGCTCTCAGTTGTTCCTATGCCTGAACATTGTATATCCAGCTGGAGTTCTGTTGTATGAATTATTTATTTGGAATTGGGTAAATCCTGTTTCAAAAATAAAAGGAATTTCACACATCAGGCCGCAGGTGTCCAGTTTGTCAGTGGCATTCCTCCTTTATCTATATCAGCCTCCAGAACTTGGGCTTGTGAGTGAATTGATGCTCCTTGAGCAGGTGGCTGTTAGGAAGGGGAGGGGCTTAGGAGAGTTCTACATGTTCTTCCTGTCATGGAAAAAACCCAAGCACCCTTCTAATAATCGGTAGCAAGCCCTGAGCCAGCAGGAGTGTGTCCGATTCTCTCTGTATTGCAGTCACCTCCTGCCAGCCTCTCTGACTTCCTGCCTCGGGTGATTGTTTTGGAACTGGTGCTAGCAGGGTCAGCAGTGATGGAGATTGGGGAGTGACCTGTTGGGGTGAGACACCTGCAAGATCAGCCTTTCCCTTGCACCTGGAAAGAAGTTTTCATGGAGTTTGTTTGGAGAACTTCTATTATTAGCTGGTTAATTTTCATTTGACAAAGGAAGAATTCCCTCTTTGATGCACCTGAAGGCAGGTAGGAGATAACTTCTCCATCCTGCTCTAGGGATGACCAGGGGGCAAGAAGAGGGGGAGCAGCTTTGGGGAAGCCTCAGAACTCCTTCTGCAGTACCTGACACTGTCACCCAAGTTTGACTTTAGCCCCACACAAGGAGCAATGTGCAAGTCCATGGGCTTGGCCACACTCCAGAAGCTCTGATGGTTGTGAGCTCAGGAGCCTCCCACCTGCTTCTGCCAGGGGTGACTCTACCATTTTTTGGAGCTTTAGAAGTTTGGATCAGCTCTTGGGGCCCAGGTCAATCTGGGACAATGGAAAACCACACTCCCAACAATCTGAAGCTTTTGGGTTATAATTATTTCCATCTGCTTCTCTTTGTTTATTTACTTCCTTCAAGAAAGCTCCAGTAGTACCCAGAACAGCTTTAGTATGCTAGAAATTTCCAGCCTGCTGTGATGTGCAGATCCCTCTACAGAGGCAGCAAAGCCAAGCTTCCTGAAAAGGTCTGTCTGAG
This sequence comes from Galbula dea, assembly GCA_013399015.1. Taxonomy (NCBI): domain Eukaryota; kingdom Metazoa; phylum Chordata; class Aves; order Piciformes; family Galbulidae; genus Galbula; species Galbula dea. The sequence continues at coordinate 187,424 of VWZX01001133.1, read as the reverse complement.
CCCACAGGCTGGCACCAGTTCACCTTTCCTTTCCCACCTTAGGCTGAAGCCATAGCATGTTCCTCCCTTCCTCATTTTGGTTCATTAACATTTTTTTTTTAAAGGGTTTGGTTGTTTTTCTTCCATGCTTTTATTTTTCTCCATGTATCTGACTGTACCTCCAGGCTCCCTATGGTCTCCCCTGTGCTCTCTGGGTCCAGCCAGAGCTGCTTGTGTTGGCACCAGCAGTGGCTAGACTCCTCCTCTTGTCTTAAGGTCTTTACCTATGTGTACTGGAGCATCTCTGGAAGGAGGAAAGGCTGAGAGCCCTGGGGCTGCTTAATCTGGAGAAGAGCAGCCCCAGAGGAGATCTGCTCAATGCTGAACAAGATCTAAAGGCTGGGGGCAGGAGGCTGGGGCCAGACTCTGCTCAGTGGTGGCCAGGCACGGGCCAAGGGGCACTGGGCACAAACTGGAACCCAGGAGGTTCCACTTGAGCAGGAGGAGAAACTTGTTTGGTGTGAGGGTGTTGGAGCCCTGGCCCAGGCTGCCCAGAGAGGTTGTGGAGCCTCCCGTGGAGAGGAAAACTAGCGATGGTCCATGCGGGAAGCCAGGCTGGACCTGGGGGGCACTGCCCAACAGTGGCTGAAGATGAGCCAGCAGCGTCCCCCAGTGGCCAAGAAGGCAAACAGCATTCCGGCTTGGATCAGCACTAATGTGGACAGCAGGGCTGGGGCAGTCCTAGGACTGTCCTCCGGGACCATGCACTGGGGAGGCCACACCTCCAATCCTGGGTTCAGGTTTGGGCTCGTTAAGAAGGCCATTGAGGTGCTTGAGTGAGTCCAAAGAAGGGCAATGAAGGTGGTGAAGAGTCTGGAGCACAAGTGTTGTGAGGAGCAGCTGAGGGAACTGGGGCTGTTTAGGCTGGAGAAGAGGAGGCTCAGGGGAGACCTTTTCACTCTCTACATCCTCTGTGCCACAGCAGAGGAAAAAGTAAGGCAACAGAAGTGTAAGTTTCATTTTAGTGCACAAAAAACTCTCTTGAGAGAAGAACTTTGGCACTTGTCTGAGCTCCAGGGAGGAGAATTGAGGAGGTGATGAGTTGGGACCCAGATACTCCTAGCAGCTATTGAAAAAAGAAATCTGTATCTGATTTGTTTTTGATGGAATTTGGTGTTGTTGCTCTCAGGAGAGTTGCCTTTTCCACTCCAGCTGTTTCCAGTCCCTGCTAGCTTCCTGAAACTCAATGTAGAGCTTGCAAAGAATTGCCCCAGCCCTCCTCAACCAGATACCTTCCAGTAGATGCTAACTTTGGTGTCAGCTGTTACTGCAGAGATCATGGAGCTTTTCTCCTCCCTGCCACCTCTCAGCAGCACCAACCATTTTGCCTTACAGATCTTTGGTGCCTGCTTGGAGGACAATTGCAATATTCCAGATGCGACTCCTGGGAGATGTCTCGCTGCTGCTGGAGTTGGGAGTTCTGGGGTAGGTGGTTACCTGAGCTTTGAGGTTCTTCTGAACCCCATCTTTGCTCCTGTTGACAGGAATGGTCAGTTTGGGCCACTCTGGGTGCAGGGACCTTGAAGTTTCATGATGTGGGGATCTGCTATGAGGGTTAAATAAAATTGGAGTGAAAGCAAGTTAAATCCTGAAGCTGGAGAGAAGGCTGATTTGTGACAAGTGAGGACTACAAGGATGCAAGGCAGAGCTGCAGCATTTTCCTAAGCTTTTCCCAGTTAATAACTGGGCAGAGTGTTACTTCCATGTGGTGTCCAGATGGTAACAGGATGCCTTGTGGGTGGTGCTGAGAAAATCGTCACCTTCCTCCAGAAGCTGCTCCTGGGAAGTGTCTAAAGAAGCAAACAGAGTTCTTTATTTCTGCAGTGAGACAAAGAAGGAAGAGTGGGTGGAAAATGACACTGAGCTGTGTGAGGACTGCTCAGGTGCCAGCCCAGCTCTGGAGTAATGCTGCTGCACCTAGGAGCAGAGGGGGTATTACCTTGCCAGGTGGTCACCTGCCAGTGCATCAGCTGCCAGCAGGAGTCCTCTGGAGATGTGATGAGATTCATTTCCCAGGGAGGTGAACTGAGGCATGGAAGCATTAAGAGCACAAAGTAAAGCCCAGAAATTCCATTCTGTGAGGAGGCATGTGGCTTGTGTCAGGCTGCTACTCATTCCCTCCTCAGGGACCAAGAATCAGTAGGTACAGCTCAGCGTGGGCTGCGCTTTCAGTGCAAGAACCAAATCAAAGGCACAAACATCCTCTTCTGTGTCTCTTCCTTCATAATGTCCAACCTAGCCCTTGATCTCTTGATTTTATGTTAACTGATGTCATGTAGGTTAAAAATATTGACCATCTTTGCTGTCCTTTCCCAGCTGCAGTGTCTGGAAGGTCTGAATCATAACCAAGTCAATGTTTGCATGGCAGAACTCTCCACCCTTCTTCTCCCTAGTGATAAATTCCATGATTTCCATTAAAAGAGGACATGCAGGAATTAAAACCCCAACTTCTCTGTCCTTCCCAGTTCTCTTTTCTTTCCTTTTTTTCCCCTTTTCAGATTTTCAGTTGATTACTCCAAAAATGCATATGCTCAGCTGCTCTTTTGAGGGATACTCTTAGCATGCACTTCTCCAACAGGCTCAGCTCCCTGTAGGAGCTGGTCCTTTGACAGTTGTCTTCTATCTTTAGTCTCCTTAAGTCTTCTTGATGGAAAAAGGGGAAGAAATGCAGCATCCCACCACGGGCTATGCCTGTAATGAAGGCTTAGGGATGTGTTTTCTGTAGCAGCCTGCAGAGAGTCATCTGAGTCTCTGAGGACCTTTCATGGTGTCCTCATGATGGATTCTGTCTTTGTTCAGCTTTCTGCCTGTCTTCACATTCTTTATTTGGAGAAACTCTCCAAATAAATATAAATTCTTCATTATACTGTCCCTTAAGCCACGTTGGGAGGAATCCCTGCCCCATGGGGATGCCTCAAGCCTCCACTTGTGCGTCCTTCGGTGACGGAGGTTGCTGCCACAAAAGGCTCTGGAGGAGACAGGGACCTTGAGAATAAAAATCTGGCGTCAGCAGCTCTCTGGTGACCTTTTGCTGGTGCCTGCTTGTTGCTCTGCTTTATTTATCCAAAAGTTTTCCAAAGGGAAAATCTGGAAGGTGGAAACAACAGCATGAATATCATTCTTAAGAGTTATGCCCCAGTTCCCTCAGCTGCTCCTCACAACACTTGTGCTCTAGACCCTTCACCACCTCCATTGCCCTTTTCTGGATACTCTCCAGCACAACAATGTCCTTCTTGGAGTGAGGAGCCCAAAACTGAACCCAGGATTGGAGAACAATCCCTGCCCTAGTCCTGCTGGCCACATTAGTGCTGATCCAAGCCAGGATGCTGTTGGCCTTCTTGGCCACCAAGGAGACTTCACACCTGCCAGCACCCTGCAGAAGAGCAGGTACTTTGCAGGCTCACTGGTGGAAGCCATGGCGGGGGTCAGGACCTCTGGATGTCTAGGAGTGATGATCTGTATGTGACACTGATGACAGGAGGCAGCAGGACAGGCTATAGGTGGTCTTCTTCCCAGGACCAAGCAGCTTCAGATCTGGTTCCCTAGGGTGTCAAGGGCATAGAGGAGAGATTTCTCCTTGTACTTTCTCCTTGCCAGCTTTGATTGTCCTCATAATGTTGTTTTTTTTCCTCACCCTTCTCTTGAAGTCCTTCATAAAAGGGTGTTGGTAAAACCTGACACATGCTCTTTAATCTTTCCAATTCAAGATTTCCAGAGCTGAATGGGAGAACAAATAACCACATGGAGCTGAGAAAGAGGTGAAATCAAAACTTCTACCAAGTCTGCTAGAAAATCCCAAGATTTGCTCTGGTTTCTTCTGGAGCCCTACCAGTCAGTGTCCTCTCACTGCCTTCTTGGTGATCTGTCAGGAACAGGGAGGAAGAATCCAGACTTGGCACACGGGTGCTGCAGACAGACTCTGTCAGATGGAGCCCCGGGAGACCTCAGTCCAACATCAACAGCTTCTGAGCTATCACGTGGGAATGCACGAGGAGATTAAAACCCAACCTCCTAAAGGGTGGATCCTCTGTTTTAAGGGGCAGGGGAGGGAACTGGGTTAATCTCTGGTTTTTTCCTTTTTTTTTTTTTGTGTGGAGTCATTCAGAGGAATGATGGAAAATGCTGGTTCCAAACACAGACATGATTCTCTCTTGTCTTGAACTCTTCCTTTAGAGTTGCTCATCCTCCTCTCCTTTGCCTCTTTCTCGGTGTGAAGAAGGGTTAATCCTCTCTGCTCTTACCTCAGAGAGGGGGTTGTGAGGGCAGTGTTTGGAATAGAATTTGATGAAAAGAATCCACAAGTGACTGGAGGAGAATAAAAACAGAACTCATCCCTACCGGTGGGAAACTCCAGCACCAGTCGGCTCCTTTCTGGAATTCTGCTACATAAACATCCTTGAGGCTTTGCAGAAGGGGTGACATGCACATGTGGGGCCTGACTAATTGGGCTTTGTGTGTGAAAAACAGGGATGGAGAGGATAAGGAAGTGAAATCCCCAAGGTGCAAGCTGGGCCTCCTTCTTCCCATGGCCTGTGCTGGTGCTTACGTGGTGAAAAGGGATCTCCAAGCCTCCTATGCCATGGAGATGATGACTTGGGAACTCTGGGGGCCCCACAACCCAGCCTGCATCCTAACTGGGAGGTGGCTGCTCAGCCCAGCAGGAAGCTGCAACAGTCTCCAGCATCCTTCTGCCCAGGAGCTGTCAATGTCTCTTTGTTCTAAAATCTGCATTAACTCAGTGGTCCTGGTCTAGTTTATGATAAACAGTACAAAGCCCACGTAGATCTTGGCTGCTTCTACAGAGAACTTCAGGAAGAACTGGAAGAGTCTTCTTGCACCTTTCCACTGGTTCTCTGGGGAGCCAAAATCCTGTGGCTGGTGCTTTGGTGGCACCAGCACCCCTTCATCTAAAAGTCACTGGAGACCCAGCCACAGGTCTCCACAGCCCCGCTGCTCCTGGCAAAGCAGCTGGAAGTCACCACTTTGCATCACACACATGCTGAAAATCTTTGACACTAGGCAAAGAAAACTGACCTGTTCCTTTCCTCCATCTCCTCAGGGAAACCTCCACGAAGCAGACCTGGAGGTAACTCACTAAGCTCTACCATGAAAGTCACATCTCCTCCATCTGATGCCAAACACTGGATGATGATCTGCAGCTTTTCCATCCTCGGCAGCAGCTCTCAGGTCAGCCTTAGCAGTTTGGAATTGACAGTGAAAGGAACAAGCTGGAAGGAGCCAGTGCCAGACTGGTCAGGAAAGAGTCAAGCCAAAATTCCCAACTCATTTTTTATTACTTTTTTCTCTCTCTCTCTCTCTCTTTTCACAGCTGTGAGGAGTTCAAGGAGTTGAACTGCAATCCTTCAAGTTCATCTGTTGACTCCAACACAAAACTATTCTAAACTGTGCCTCTCCCCCACGTGATCAGATGTTTCCTGAGAGCTATTTATTCCAGCTGCAGCAGAGGGAAGTTTGCAGAACACCCAGGAGTTGGTGGAGGAAAGGTCTCCAGAGCTTGGCAGAAGGAGGAATTATTTGCATTCCCACGTAAGTTGCTTTCTCATTTTTTATATATATTTGTTTCCCCTGCATCCTCCTATCTTTTTCAGCCTTCTATGGAAAAATGCAGCCCAAAATTATGCCTAGAGGAGTATTTCTAGATTGCTGTGGGTTTTGTTTTTCTTTAATGATGGGGGCTGGGGGTTTTAAAGCTCAGCCTAGAATTTGACATGATTTAATACTGCATATTTTTATGCACTACAAAGGGCAGCGGTTCCCTCCCATACTAATGCAGAGGTGTCATAGACTACAGGCTCCAACCAGCTGGGAGGGTTGCCAGCTCACAGACTACAGGCAGCAAGGAATAATTCGGGCTTAGCCTTGTTCCAGATGTTTCTTTTACACCTTTGCACCAAAGTTAGAGCTTATATGTCTGTGCACCTTCTCCTCCAGACTTTAGGTGTGGAAGAAGCACTCCCCATGCTGAAGATGGACCGTGCAAATGTGACCCAAGCCATGCTGGATGCTGACTCCCCCAACGTGGAGAAGAGCAGCAGCAATGAGTACTTCTACATTCTGATTGTCATGTCCTTCTATGGGATCTTCCTGATTGGGATAATGCTTGGCTACATGAAATCCAAGAGAAAGGAGAAGTCATCCAACTTGCTTCTGCTCTACAAAGATGAGGAAAGGGAATGGGGAGAAGCTGTCAAGCCTCTCCCAACCGTGTCGGGGCTGAAGTCTGTCCAGATCCCCATGATGCTGAACATGCTGCAGGAGAGCATGGTGCCACCCTTGTCCTGTGCCATCTGCTCGATGGAAGGCAGCAGCATGAGCTCTGAATCCTCCACCCCAGATGTGCACTTCACCATCCAGGAGGAAGTGCTGGATGCTGAACTGGGGGAGGTGTCAGAGACGCTCCTCAATGAGAGCAGCGAGGGATCTGCAGAGAACCTCCACAAGAACTCCTAGCACTTGCAAGGGTTCCCTTGAGCAGCTGCCAAAGTGGGAGTGGAGCTCCCACTAAGAACTTGTGGTTCTCCTTTCCTGCTCTCCAATGAACTGTGGACAGGTATCTGTGCCCCCAGGGCCCGAGGTGGTCCTCAGAGCTGGCAGGACAAGGAAGCAACAGTACCCAGCTCCAAGATGTAACTTGCACATTGTTGGGATGCTTCAGTTTCATTTTTTTCCCCTGTGATTTCTTACCAGAAGAGCTAAGAACAAGGAGAATATATTTATATCTGTATTTTCTAGCAAGATGACTGTTGTTGACATGTCTCTGCTTATTCTCCAGTCATCTGGGAGATGTTTAAGGAAGTTACCCTGAGGCAAGTGCCTGGTTGTTAAAGGTGATAGGTGATGCTCCTTGACAAACCTGACCACAAACCTGTGGTAGCTTAGAAGTACTTAGACTGTGTTTTTCTTACAGCAAACCACAGCCAGCAGAAGATATCTTCAATGAGGCCCCAAAATCTGCCAGTCTGTTGATGCTGTAAGTAAGGAGAGATTGCAGCATGGCTGGAGACTGACTCCAGGTACAGAAAGGATGGAAGAAAAGGCCAGACCGGACCTGACCAGACCAAGAGGCACTGAGTTCCTAGGGGTTTTGTAGAGCTCAGCTGTAGATCCATGCCACCCTGTCTTTGCTTCAGTTGTACCTGTACTGGCTGGGTCAGGTTCACCAACTTCTGCTACAATCCAGCCTGGGACTGAGTTAACAGTAGGCAAAGTGATTTCTTTGTGTCTTTTGCTCTGGTGTTTAACTTTTAAAGATGTGTATATTTGATCACTAAAGGCAAAGATCTGTGTCTTAAGGATGACATGAAAAGATCTTTGCTACTACAAGGTGTAAGATGTAGAAAGGCTTGAACAAATGCTGCTCTGTTATACCCCTTGGAAAAACAAATAGGTGGAATTCAGCTTAGGATTTAACCTACAAGGATGAAACCCTGACCTCATTGAAGTCATTGGCTGAGTCCCCCTGACTGCAGGGGACACTCACAAGACTCTGTTCTTCTGTGTTGGAGTGAAATTCTCCATCTGAGGTCGGTACAACTGCACCCATATACACCCTGAAAGAATCCAGACTTTCTGCTCTATTTAAGCCAGATAAACTTTGCAGTACATCTTTATTATTGTTGTTATTATTATTTAATCAGCTTGCATGTGACACATGCATTTCTATACTGTCATTAGTAACCAGTCCTCAAGACCACCACAAACTTTTCCCCTCCCCTAATTTAATGGTACTGTGATTTATTTTTATTTTATTATTATTTTGTTTTGCCTAATGCTATGGAATTAGTTGCTAAATTATTGCACTGTTCAAAGAAGTAGGGATGAAGAAAAAGGAAAGTAATGACAATTTCATGACAATTTCATGACTATTTCAGTCATCCCTTGTATGTTATCATAACTTCTCATTCCAGTGTTTGGGCTAGTTGGACTAGATGGCCTCGAGAGGTCCCTCCCCAGCTCTCCCCAGCCTAGGCTGCCTCCGTGAGGGCTGCAGAGCTGGAAGCTAAAGCCATTGCGCAGCAAAAAAAATATGTTTGCTCAACATCTCCATGTATTTCCTGCTCTGAAATAGCTCTGGGATTTATCCACTGCCAGGGGAGCTTGAGAGACAGCTTGGAAAAAAAAAACCAACCCAAAAACCCAACAAAACCAGGAATGCTGAGCAGCAGAATCCAAGTGTCCTCCTGACCTGGAGGAGGGAGAACTCTGCTTTGGGCTTGGAGGGTTCTGCAGTCTGCAGAAGCATCTGCTGCCTCCAAACCCAGAACAAAAGCTCCTTTGTGCTGGGAAGAGCCTGATCCAGCTCTGGCTGAAGGCAGTGGGAGTTTTTCCATCAGCTGCAGTGAACTTTGGCTCNGGGAGTAGGTTTACTCCAAAAAGGAGCTGGTTTAAGTTTTTGAAAGAAGCCAAATGAGGTTTGGCACTTTGCCTGGAATCACTTGAATCCTGAAACTTTCCAAATGAGACTGATATGGGCAAGTGGTCACATTTTCCATTGCTTTCTCCTTCGTCCTTTGGGAGAAATGGATTTGTACCTGTAAAAAGTACCCAACAAAATCCTGATGTATATAATTCCTGCTGTTGAGTTGTATATAATTGTCTGCTGTATTTAAAGATTATTGTTTCTACTAGCACTAATTTTTATTTAAATAAAGAACCACATTTCCTGGACAAGTTTCCATGTTTGCTCACTATGTCAAACAGATCTGCAGGAATGGAGCTGGGCAAAACTTCTCCAGGGTCCTTTTCTCAGCCTCTTTCTTATTGAGATGATTCTTGCTGAGCCAGGGGCTCCACATCTGCCTTGGGTCCCTGCTGGCTCTCTGAGACAACCTCCTGGTCATACCCAGAATCCTCCCACAACGAGCCAAGTGTGCTGGTGACCCTTGGAGGAGAAGCTGGCAGAACCCACAAGCTGCTACCAAAGCTCTTTTGTCCCTTCTTTAGCCTCTTGAAAAGTCTGGGTTTGGAGTTTTGGCTTTAGATTTGTCTTGTAGCAATTTGGCTGGGCTAAGGTTGAGGTTCTGGGGAAGGATCTGACACAGTTTTCTGGTCCCACTGGATTGCTGGTGCTCAGTTTTGGTACCTAGCTGGCTTTGTCAGAAGCTTTGACCTTGGCTGTCTCGCTGCTGCTGTGTCACTTCCAGCATTAGGCTTCAGGATTCTCATTTTTTCCAGCACCCTGACACCATGCTCCTGCTACACTGGGAAGCAGGGAATGCTCCTGATGCTTGTGGAAGCAGGGGGTGGTCCTGGGGCTGCTGCAAGCCTGAGCACCACTGGGACAGTTCTCCATCCTGCCTTCATGTTGACCTGTTGTGCAGGATTTTACCCCAAAGGATGCTGTGGACTCTGGTTAGAAGGGTGAATGTTACCTAAAAGAGGACACCAGGGTGATGTGATGGTAGCACCTACCCTTCTTTAGCCAGGAAACACTCATTGTGCCTTCACAAAGGGAAAGCAGCAACAGCTCTGTCACATTCTCCCATTCAGGGTCTTGCTGTTGGCAGAACCATAATTAACCATAATTAACTTCAGTCACATCTAATTAGCTCCAGGAAGCCTGCCTCAGACAGCTTCTCCCTGTTGTCTCCTGTAGTCATCAAGAATGAAACCCATGGCAGGGAGCTTGGGACTAGGTCCTTTCCAACCCAGACCATTCTGGGATTGGATGGTTGTGCAGAAGACCTCTAGGGAGCCATCACCAGGGAACTGCTAGAGGAACTAACTGTCATCAGTGGCCATGGTGGTGCAGTGGCAAGCCTTGGGGTTGGTTGCTCAAGGTTTCTCCAGCTTCAGGTGAGCTGTAGGTAGTGTACTTGGTCTTTGAGTAGACATCTATGTACTTAAGCATTACTGCTGTAATAAAACATGCAAAATATCATAGGATGCTTCTGGTCAGTGAGAAGACTTGGGTTTTTGTTCCACAGCTTCTCTTCCACGACCTTTACTTTGTCTGGTGAAGGACTATCAGCCGGAATGATGAGAACATAATATTCCTATGGAAAAAAGAGAACAGTTCATAGGGAATAGGCAGAGCTTTGGGATTAAAACTGTCCTGGATAGGAATATTTGTGAGATACATGTGTGCCAGGGAAGGATCAGGAGTTGAGAGTAGACTCTTTGAGTCCTTGTATTTATGATGTCTAGACACAGAGTGAATTTCCTCTCAGTTTTCTGTTGAGAGCTGTGCCAGTTTGAACTGGGAAAGGCCAAAACATGGACTTCTAGCTCTATCCATCTTCCTGATGTGCCTATTTTTGCTCTCTTCACTGCCATTTTTCCACAGGACTGTTGCCCAGGCGATTTAATTTTTCAGTCCTCTCCTTCTCTTCTTCTCCTTCTCTTCCCAGAAGATATAGCTCAGGGCATTGAAGTCAGGTTGAAGATGACTTCTGTTCCTTGGCCCCTTCCTAAGGCCCTTCTGAGCAGAGCAGTACGTGCTTCCCTAGCAGCCACACACAACTCACCCAGCACTGACATATGGTTAACATCAATTTTATAGGAAGCACAAGGGATTGTGTTAATTTTCTTTTATTATTATTATTGCTTCTTTCTTCCCTGTTATAAAATGGGGCAAAGAATTTGTTACTTCTGCTGTGGGTCAGCAGTTCAAATGCAAAGCCAGGACAGGACCAGCTGAGCTTGGCTGTGGGCATTTGATGGCTTCTGTGACACTGGTACCCTCAGCAGACCATGGGTAAGTGGTCTGAAGACAAAGAGGAGGTGTTGTGTGCTCCAGTCTGCAGAAGCAGCAGCAAACCTTGTACCCTGGGTGATGAGAGTTAGCTCCTGAAATCTCAGCCTGGTGGAGAACCGGCGGAGCCTCTTCCTCATGGACCTCCATGCCAGGTCTGGAGGGTGCAGTGATGAGCACTGACCCTCCCCAGCTGGGATCTGCTCACCAAAGCACAGTCATGGAATGGGTTTGGTTGTCAAGCCCTGGCCCAGGCTGCCCAGGGCTGTGGTGGAGTCACCGGCCCTGGAGGGGTTTAAAAGCCATGGAGTTGTGGTGCTGAGGGCCATGGGTTAGTGGTCACCTGGCAGTGTTCACGGTTGGACTTGATGATCTTACAGGTCTCTTCCAACCAAAACAATTTTCTTATTCTGTGATTCTTGTATCAGGCACTAAAGGGGAAATCCAGAGAGCTTAGGGGAGCCAAAGGCGAACTGCAGAGGACTTCAGCATTTGACACTGGGAGTTTGGCCTCCGGTTCTCTGATTCTCTGACTGTGCTTCAGTCATGGTTCCTGGCCAAGATGTCAGTCCCAGCTGGCACCACTCGCAGAAAGCTCCTGGGCCATCAAGGTGAAAAGTACAGGAGATACCCAGCCCCTGTCTGAGGCTGACCCTGATTTTAGAGAGCTAGACCTTCTTCTCATAAAGGTTACAGGCAAAGAAAGCAGCAGCAGGGTTTGGGGAGGGGAGGGGATGGACAGGCTCCAGGGGGGATCTGAGGAGATAACCCTGCGTGCCCCCAACCCCTCCAAGCCAGGAAGCTGTCTCTCAGAAACAATGCCATTCCCTTTCCCTTTTTTTTTCCCTCCCTTTCCCCCCCCCCGTCTTTTTGTTCCCTCTGGGCTCTGGAAACCTGCACTTTTTATTGCTCCACAGCCACTTCCCTGAACTCCATCTGAAAGATTAATGGTTCATTGAAGAACAGGCAGGATTTAGATTGTCATCAAGAGACCTATAAAAGCAAGCATGTAAAAAGTGTTATGGAAACAGACTGTGGCCCCTTGGAGCCTCCAAAGGTGGGAGCTGGGCTTTACACCCCCCACCCCCTGCACCCACCTCCTGCACCCCCTTTGCTGGGAGCACCCACAGAAGGGTGATGGGAATCCTTCTTTGTCCTGGTAATGAATGATCCCCTGGTCACCTCATTAGCTTTACGGACACCTTTACACACAAGTTGATTTATTTTTTCCTCCAGCCTAGCTGCTGCTTTGTTTGTGCCTCTCTCTGTGTGTGTGTGTGTGTGTCTGTGTCCATCCTGTACGTCACTGATGGCTGTCAGGAACATTCTGGTTGGAACCCTCACAGATATATCCCCTAGTGATCCAATTTGAAGCCTTGCCTGGAAAATGATTAACTCCTCTCTTTGGTCTATGAGGGAGAAGATGACACAAATCTGTGCTGGGCCAGGGCCAGCTCATTCCTGTAGACATCCTTGTGTTCCTCCCCTCTCCAGGGACCTGTGCTTTTAGGGAGTCCTGCACGTAAGCTATTGTTGCATCTGAAGGCCAAAGTGTTCCATCAAACCATGGGTCCATAAAAGTGACCCTGGGGAAAGACTGGCTTGCAAACAGCTAGCTGAACTGTGGCATGAGGATAACAGCAGCCTGCTCTAACAGCAGCTACCCCCTCCCAGCATTTTCCCCTCCCTGATGTCCTGACCTCCTTCACAAGATTCGTTACTGGGGATATTGGTTGTGTGTGGAGATGATGACTTCATATTAACCCAAGTGGTGTGAGGTCAGATCACAGCTAACTGCACAGTCACTGGCTCTGTTCCCTTGATCCCAGAAACATCAAATCATAGAATCCCAAAATCATAGAACATGCAGGTTGGAAAAGACCTCGAAGATCAAGTCCAACCATTGGTCCAGCACCTCCATGCCACTAAACCATGTCCCTCAGCACCACAGCTAGACATTTTTTTGAACCCCTCCAGGGATGGTGGCTCCACCACTGCCCTGGGCAGCCTGGGCCAATGCTTAACCACTCCTTCAGTGAATAAGTTGTTTCTAATGTCCAACCTAAGCCTCCCCTGGTGCAACTTGAGACTTTTTCCTTTTGTCCTACCACTTGTCACCTGGGAGAAGAGACCAAACTCCACCTTGCTCCAACCTCCTTTGAGAGAGTTGTAGAGAGTGAGAAGGTCTCCCCTGAGGCCTTCTTCTCCAGGCTAACCAATCCCAGTTCCCTCAGCTGCTCCTCACAACACTTGTGCTCTAGACCCTTCACCAGCTTTGTTGCCCTTCTCTGGACACTCTCCAGCACCTCAATGTCCTTCTTGGAGTGAAGGACGCAAAACTGAACCCAGGATTGGAGGTGTGGCCTCCCCAGTGCCCAGTCCAGGAGGACAATCCGTGCCCTTAGTGCTGATCCAAGCCAGGATGCTGTTTGCCTTCTTGACCAACCATTGAAAATTGGCTGAAGTTCACTCTTTCCCTATTCAATCTGCATGTTGAAACCCAGACAGAGCAGAAAGATGAATGCTGGAGAGGTAATGCCACACTTGCTTGTTTAGGAGAGGGTTTCTTCAGCTCAGGGTTTAAAATAGAAGCTCTGAAGATTTGTTAGGACAGCTCATCCTCACACACCTAACTGTTCCCTCTGCTACCTTCAATCCAAATTAAAACTTATTTAGTTTCTGTGCTTCCTGTCAACCTGATAAAGGAGAAGGTTTGCTTTTGGCTTCTTTTACTGAAGGAGGCTCTCCTTTGAATGGTCCCAGCATCCCTGGAACTCCCCCAGCATTTCAGGCATGCCCATGGGGTCTCTTCACACTGGCCAGTCTGTGGTGGTGGTGGCAATTCTGTCAGGCATTTTGTGACCTTTGATCTGGGAGAATGTCACTCCTGAGGATGACTGTGGTCATTCTGTCAAAGCCCATAGTGAGCTCCTTTTGAGCCAAGCTATATCAGAAGACAACCTTACCTTCTTAAGTTGATTAATCTGGTTTACCTGCTCTAGTTGGAGATGTCCCTGCTGGCTGCTAGAGGTTGTACTAGATGACCTTGAAAGGTCCCTTCCCACCCAAACCATTCTGTGAGTCTATCATCCTATGAGAGTCTTGGACAATGCCTATAGTGAGGTGCCTCCAATGAGCCAACTGGCCTGAGACTCAGAAGAACAAATCCTGATAAATAGGAAGTTTGTTGGGGAAAATTATATTTAGGTCATCCCCAAACTATTGGTAAATTGAGGTCAAATTCTCTAATTAGTTACTCCTGGGATTTGATTTTATTTTTCTGGGAGTGGATTTTCCTTCAGAGTCATTTCTCCCTTTTCCTTAACTCAGGGGTTAATATATTTGCCCAGAAACTGGGAATCCCTCAGGCAGTTCCAGTCTGCACTTGGCTGGAGCTGGATAATCCAGTCCCACTGATTTACCAGCACTTCTGAGCCTCTTAGGAAGAAAGGGCAGAACATTCACAGTTTGTCCCATTGGACCTCTGTCCCTATGGTATAAAAGATGTGTTTCCTGATCCAGAGAGAAAGAAATGACAAGCACTCCTTACCCCAGCAAACACACAGAGATCTTGGATTTCAGCTCCTGTGACTCCAGCTTGTATTAAATTGTAGGAAACCGTGATGACACTGGACAGTTTGGCTCTCCTGCAGCCTGGCAGTGTCAGTGCTCTCATAGGAGATGTGAATTCCCTCAGGGCCTGTGTAGAAAGCAACCTTCATCCATTGCTGTTTGGATTTAATCAGGGAGTCAAACACACTTGCCTCTCTTTTCTTTTGCTGTTGATAGGAAGCAAAGGTTTTGTTGAAACAGCAGTGTTTCAGGTCAAAGACACTTTGGGTTTGCTTTTGTTTTTGGTGAGGAAAAGCAAGAGATTTCAATTTGGAAGTCATCCTTTTGACTAAAAGCAGTTTCTCTCAGGAATCTGTCATTTGGTAGCTGCTAAAGAAAGGGAAGGAAAAAAAGAAGCAGATCAACTCAGAGCTTGCAGTTTAGGAGAGGAGATATCTGAGCAGGGAGATGAGACAAAGGAATCTGGTGTGCTTTGGGTTCCACAGGTCATGGACTGTAAGCAAGTACTAGACATTTGGCAATGGTGCTGTTCACAGAATCACTATGGTTGGAGAAGCCCTCTGAGATCATCAAGTGCAGCCACCCACCCAACACTGCCATGCTCACCACTAAACCATGGCCCAATGCACCACATCTCCATGGCTTTTGAACCCCTCCAGGGATGGCGACAGCACCACCTCCCTGGGCAGCCTGGGCCAATGCCTGATGCCCCTCTGGGTGAAGAAATTCTTCACAATATCTAATCCTAACCTCTCCTGGTGCAACTTGAAGCCATTTTCTCTTGTCCTAGAAGTCTTTTATCTTATGTGGATTTTATCTTATAATTTTATTTTGTGTGTACTGTTGTAGTAAGGGAACAGCTAGTCTCTTTTGGTGGAGGAGTTTAGAAGCCTGGTGAGACATATTGTGGTGCCTCACCTCTGTGGGACACGATCCCACCAGGGAGGACAGAGTGTGTGACCCAGGGGAGGAGATGATGCTCTTTAAGCAGTGACTTAGAAGATGTTCCATTAGGCTGAGGATAGTAAATACCTTTAGCATGTGTCCATGCCTGATGGGATTGGAATACTCAGTGATATTCACCTTCAAAAGTTGCTTTATTTCCTCCTCCTGACCATTCTCCTTTTCCCTGGGAGGTCTTGGTGCTCATTGTCTGAATCAGTGATGGGGCTAAGAGCAAATCCAACCTGACACAAGAAGTCAGAGGATGAGAAATCCTCCCCTAGAGGCAAACAAATGTCATTTCACCTGAGTGGAAAAGTTGGGATTTTTAGCTAAGGATTGAGACTTTGAGAGTTAGTGAAAATAAAGTTTCCTGCATGCAAGATATTTCTGTTGTTTAGGATGCTGCTGCTTTTGCATCTAGCACCATTCAACAAGGATACTTTTGGGGATGGTTGAGTGTCTTTAGGGTTGTTTTGGTTCAGGGAGTTTTTTTGGAGGGGGGCGGGGAGGGAGCAGGGGGATGGGTGTTTGGGGTTATTTGCTTAGTTGTGGTTTGTGTTTTTTGTGGTTCAGTTTTTTTATCAAAGGAATTCAATTCCCACAGTTCTGAAACAGTTGAAAGATTGATTGATTTAAATTTTTTTTCTCAGACTTTCCAGAAAAATGTTCTGCCTTGAAATCCAAAAAAGGACATTTTTGGGGGAGAAAAAAAGGTTGTGTGAGCAAAGTTAAAACAGATTGTCATCTTCATACAGTAATGGTCTTTTGAGGTAGACATATACATATAATAGCAGCATGTAACACAGTGGAGGCTTTTAAGAGCCCATTAGAACTGAAATAAAGTTTAAAAAAATCTTTGAATGTTTCCATGCACTCTAGTGTTAATTAGTTCTGCAGCTTTGTTGAGGCAGGTGACTATTAGATTGCTTCTTGTCCCTGACTTGTAAGGCAATTAGCTTTCATTTCCTAAGTGCTGTTCCTAAAAAGCCCTAAAAATATGCAAATATTCCAGCTTCAGACTAAAGCAGCAGCCAAGCTGTGTTAGTTTGCTACCATATGGAACATGTTTAGAAGTTGGTTGCTTGAAATTCATCTGTGCTGTGGTTGGAGACTGGGTGAGCAGCTGTGGAGGTGAGAAGCAGATGTGTTCTCCTTGGGAACAGGATCCAACCCATGGGTTTAATCTGCTGTCCGTTAGACTGCTCAGTGTGACCCTGATGGAAACACAGCTAGGACCATGAGGAGGAGTTTCAATGAGCATGGTGGTTGTGCCGTCTTCCCAGGCTTGTGGCAGCTCTCCCAGGCAGCCTTTCATGCCTTGGTTGGAGTCTGAGTGAGGAAGTCTGTTCTACTATTGTTGCTCCTGAAGCTCCCCTGGGTAAATACCCTAAATTTCTAAAGAATACTAGCCAACAGGAGGAGAACATCTCTTTGATTGTTTATATGGACTAGCTCAGTATGTGATCATGCCTTCAGAGGGTATTTTTTGGGTGCTTTTGCCTGGAAGCTGATGTTGAAAGCAGGTTGGAGCTAGGTAGAGGTTGGTCTCTCCCAAGGAACAAGTGATAGAACAAGAGGAAATTGTCTCAAGTGGTGCCAGAGGAGGCTCAGGTTGGACATGAGGAGCAATTTTGCCCCCAGAAGGGATGTCAAGGCCTTGCCCAGGGCAGTGGTGGAGTCACCATCCTTGGAGGGGTTGAAAAGCCATGGAGATGTGGTGCTGAGGGACACAGGTGACCTGGCAGTACTGGTTAGTGGTTGGACTTGATGATCTGAAAGGTCTCTTCCAACCAAAATGATTCTGTGGTTCTTCCTGGAAAAGACCAACCCTGGGGTTGGGGTCTTGAGCAGGAATGGGCAGACTAAGTCATACAGATGCCCATCTCTTGGGTGTCAGGCTGTGGAAGCTCTGGGCAGGTGGAAACCAGGAAAAGAGTGGCTGAGGACTGACTGTGCCACACACCCCCCCCCCCCACCCCGCCCCAGAAATTAACTGGCTCAGCAGTGAAAGGCTCTTGAAACTTGCTGGTTTCTAACTGGAATTGTAAATATTGATGGTTTGGAGCTTCAGGGGAAATGGATCAAGCAAAGCAAGGTTTACTTTAGGAAGCAAAACAAACTTCAGCAGTTTTTACTTTGTATACTTTTTGTTTATACAGCATCTCTAGAGGAGATTTCCTCCCTGACTGTTCAACAGGGCTTTGGGAGGCACAGAATCAGGAAGGTTGGAAGAGATCTCCAAGATCCTCAAGCCCAACCATCAGCCTCTCACCACCATGCCACTAAACCACGTCACTGAAGAGTGGTGCTGGTGTCAGGAGAAAGCTAACCTGCAGGTGGTGCTCCCCAGTCAGGTGTATTTATGGCATGAGACTTCTGCTGTTGTACCCTGAGACAACCTGCATGCAAAGCCTTGGGAGAAACCAGCTTGGTCTGTCTTGTGCTCACCTTCCCAGCTGTGTGCTGAAAGGTCAAGGACACAGAAATTGGTCTCCTTTGTCATGGAACCACAGACTGGTTTGGGTGGGAAGGGACTTTCCAAGGTCATCTAGTCCAACCCCCTGCAGTCAGCAGGGACACCTGCAACCAGAGCAGCTTGCTCAGAGCCTTCAATCCCTGTGTTTCTCCTCCCCATTTCACCTTTTCAGATCATTTAAGAGGATGATGAGCAACAACAGGTCCCAGTACAGATTCCTGGAGGAACTCTTAGAGCTTCCTTCAGTTTGTTAATTAACAACTTAATAATTATTGAAAGATGATTCTTTATCCTATGGGAAGGTTGGAGAGCACACAGAGAGGTGGTGGCTGTCAAAGCCATTCAGAAGTCTAAGTCAGCATCTTTGGGGGACAGTCCTGGTCCATAAAGGGTTCCCTTTATCCAGACCCCAAAGAATTCTTCAAAGCATTTAGCAAGCATCACTTGGTGCTTGGAAAGCTCATTGACTCTCCTCATTAGACCATGGTTATCCAAGTATCCATCCATTCTGAGCTTTACTGGCCTACAGAGGTGGAATTCCTTGGTCTGGTACTTGCAAGCACACCCTTGAGCCACTGCACAAGATGTGGGAGACATTCACCCTGCCAAGGAGCTATATTTATATGACAAGTTGCACACTGTAGTAGCTCAACAAAAATGTCCTGAGTTCCCTCAGAGCTCCTGGGTGAAGACTCTTTGGTCCTGGCAATTTATGATTGCTCACTTCACAGAGCTGGGAAGAAGCTACCTCCTTAGCACTGGGATTTGAGACAGGTCATTGGCATGGTTACTGGGCAGAGTGACTGAACCCACCTGACCCCCTGTGCACTTCACACCCCCCCCCCCCCCCTTACACACACACCCCATGTGGAAAGAATTTGCTAGCTTGGCTGCTATGGGCTTATCTCCTGTACTGTTTATCTCTATCTGATCTGCTGGTTTCAGAAACTTTCTGGCAGGCTTCTGGCTTCCAGTATGTTTGAAAAGTTTTTTATTAGTAGCTTCTTTATACCTAGAGCAAGTTGGACTTCTTGCCAAGGAGGAAAAGATGGAGTTTTTTTAATATGCCTTTACTTTTCACTTGACAGAATGAACCCCTCTTTCAGTGTTCTCCACCTGGGTGCATCTTCCACTCTTTGAAATGGCTTTTTTTCTGCTTCTAATAGCAATCCTTACTCAGACATTTAACCACATCATCTTTCTTCTTCATTTCAGAGTCTCTGTACCAGGTGACTTGCAAACTGAGAGCCTTTATGTGCCACTTTTGAACAGCTTCTTTCCAAGCAATCACCATGTTCTTGTAGCTGCTCTCTTGAATTTTCTTTGAACTATGATCTCTCTTTCTCTGTAATATCATTTATCAACTTTAATATTCCTGTGGAGGAATTCTGAAGTGTTCTCTCCATTCTAATGTTATTAGAATGGATGATTTTCTGGCCATCAAACAGCAATTTCTCCATGGTTCAGCTTGAATCAGATCTTGTGCTTTTGGAGAATCACTTTGAGATTTTTGAAGTTATTTAGAAGGTTATTTTTAAGCTTATTTAAAGCTTTGAATCATTCCATGAGATGAGTTTTACCCACTCACCATGGTGGTAGCCAAAATTTCTTGACCTAGTCAGTTTTTCTGACCTTTCTAATCCTCAGCACTATTCTGTGGTTGATTTGGCCACCCTGACTGGGTTTGACCTGGGCTTTAGTTGGATGCTGTGGGCAAAGTCTATCTAGGAGCAGTGTTTCAAACCAGGGATACTCTGTGGCATGGCTGCACCTCAAATCCTGGGTTCTCACTTCAGGAAGGACATTGAGGTGCTGGAGCATGCCAGTGAAGAAGGACAGCAAAGCTGGTGAAGGGTCTAGAGCACAAGTGTTGTGAGGAGCAGCTGAGGGAGCTGGGGTTGTTTGGCCTGGAGAAGAGGAGGCTATGGGGAGACCTTCTCCTCTCTGCAACTCCCTGAAAGAAGGTTGGAGCCAGGTGGGGATCAGTCTCTTCTTCCAAGTGACTAGTGATAGGACAAGATTGTGTTGGGGAAGCTCAGGTTGGAACTGAGTAATAATTTCTTCCTCAAAAGGGTTGTTGCCAAGCCCTGGCCCAGGCTGCCCAGGACTGTGGTAGAGCCACCATCCCTGGAGGAGTTCAAAAAGCTGTGGAGATGTGGTGCTGATGGATATGGTACAGCAGTGACCTGGCAGTGCTAGGTTACCAGTGGGACACACTGACCTTAAACGTCTTCTCCAACCTTGATTCTATGGTTTTTATGGCTGGAAGCATCTCTTTTCTTTTTCTTTCTGCTTAAAATCTCCTGTGACCTCCTCCAGTAGGAAGATTTATTTTCATCCTTAGAAAAGGTGTCACTCAATTTTCTATTACCCCTAAATACTTCTGAAAGATAATGCTCTGATAGAAGGACAAATATTAAATATCAGGCTTTAAGTTTAGTATCTGTAAGGGCGGGGGTGGGGAGAGAAGCCAAAACCAAAACACACCAAAAAAAATCCCAAATCTCAGCTTGGAAGTTGCCTGAGCTTTTGAGAATGCTCAGATAGATGCCTTGAGCTCCCCCCATCTCCACAGGGACAGTTCTGCTGGTGTTTCTCAGTTAAATAAGGCAGAACTAGAACTTCTCTAGCAGAGACACTGCAAGGCATTTGAAAAAGACACAGTTAGCTGCTCCTTTTATGGCAAATGGCTCCTGCTGGAGAGGCTGCTGCAAACAAAGGCCAATTTGCTCATTGGTTTTCCATCATAGAATAACCAATTTGCATCATTGAAAGGAGCTGAAACAGGGAGAAAGAAATAAAATCATTGTTGTTGGGAAGTGAATGGAACTGTGTCTTTTGCCAGGGATAACTAGGCTGAACTTTGCCTTTTCTCAGGCAGGATTACAGGGATGGGAATGAAAGTTACCTAATGAACTCAAGTACTGTGCAAAACATGAAACACACAGCTTTTATGGTGGACACTGGGGGGATTGAGGGGTTCATTAGGAGCTAGGTGGACTTTTCTGCAGTCTTGGAAAGGCACATGTGTGTTTCTGTGGGGAGTGTCTGAAGGAAAGTCCAGGAATAACAGCTGGAGATGTTGCTTGACTTCATTTCCTAACTGGGGTTTGCATATAGGTCTGGAAAATAGGTTGAATCAAGAAATGGTTTGGGTGGGAAGGGAACCTTCAAGGCCATCTAGTCCAACCCCCCTGCAGTCAGCAGGGACATCTGCAACTAGAGCAGGTTGCTCAGAGCCCCACTTTCTCTCTGACTGAATTCTTTCTTGTAAGAAACTGATCTCTGCTTTGCCTAGTTTCTCTCCTGCAGGAACCTGGCCTTTGTGGCCTGCAGTGACATACCACAGTTGTGGAGATCATAAAGGAGCTGCTCTTCTCCTGTTTGTCCAACCCAGTCTAGTTCACAACTCTCCTGAAGGAGCTGAGCTCCAAACCTTGATCACCAGCAGTTATGTTCTTTGTTGTTCCAAGTATGCTACCCAAAGCAACATGGCTCCTATGGGAAGGGCTGAGGGAGGTGGAGAAGGCTTGGTAATGTTTGGGAAAGGTTTTTGGAAGCTCAGATACTTTGTCAGCTGAAGTAGTCAAACATGGGTCCCTTATAAGGTGGCAGAATGATCTCAGCTAATCCTTGAACTTCCAGCCATCACTGATGTGGAGAAAAAAAAAAGCAAGCTCAGCATTCCACCTTTCCCAAATATTTTTCCAGTCAGTATTTATCCTGGACCAGAGATAAGTGACCTGCAGATAAAGCAGCAGCATCTTCAGTCTGATAAAGGAGATTTTTATAGCAATGGCTGAACCTTGTGACTGGAATAGGTACCTGAAGAAAAGCTCTGCTTTTGAGGGGTTTCTTTATCAGAAATGGAGATACTGTTTGACTCTTTCCAGATCCTTCTCTCTGAAGTGAAGATAGAAAGTGCATTTCCCAGAGCAGTAGCCTGCATTTAATAGAAGAGCTTTTAGCAACAAACAAAGCAGTTTGTGTGTTCACGTCCAGAACTTTGTGTATCAGTCATAAAACAAGAGAAATTTTTATTCCCTGGGAATGGGGGGCGGGGGGAAGCATATTGCAAGTTCTAATGAGTCATTTAATCTCCTTCCTTACAAGATGCTTTCATCAAAGAAGATCAAGTGTCACTGACTGTAGAGTAAACACATCTCTCCTGTGGGTAAACAATTGCTGTTAATTAATTCTAAATGCATGGTTGGCTCCAGAAATTCTCCTTTCATCCACAGGTCACTCAGACCTTGTCACGGAAGGCCAAACTATGAAGTTATATTGACATAGTATTGGGGCTGCACCTCATCCTGGGTCAGTTTTGGGCCCTTCACTCCAAGAAGGGCATTGAGGTGCTGGAGAGTGTCCGAAGAAGGACAGTGAAGCTGGGGAAGGGTCTAGAGCACAAGTGTTGTGAGGACCAGCTGAGGGAACTCTGGGTATTTAGCCTGGAGAAGAGGAGGCTCAGGGGAGACCTCCCTGGGAGCAGGTGAGGGTTGGTCTCTTCTCCCAAGGAACAAGAGACAGGATGAGAGGAAATGGTCTCAGGGAATAAATGTTGACCACAGTCCTCCTTACAAGAGCTAAATAACCTTTTGGATTTTCTGACCATAAGCTGTAGATAGTCTGAAGGCAAATATGGAGACTATGGGACCTCCAGTGCATGGTTCTCAGTTGAACAGCTCACTGGTGTGTGTGTGTGTACAAGCAAAGGTGAGAATTTACTGTTGGAACACCATGGGTTTGGAAATGTCACTGCTCACCAGTGGCTAGTGTATCTTATTGGTCCCTTTAATTCATCACTAACAGAGCACTTGTAAGCTGCAACATGTATCTAAAGGCAGGTTCCTGAAGGTTCTTCAGCCAAGTTGAGGCTGCCTTGGAGGTTTGAACCAGTAAGTTGAGAGCTGTTTGCTCCCTGTCCTCAGTGCTGCTGCAGAACTTGGTTCTGAAACACAGTAAACCGTGCTGAGATATCTTTCCAAACCTTTAAGAGTTGGTTTCTAAGCCCACTTGTGTTCACTGAACAAACTGCCTTGTTGTGGTGAGGAAGGTGGTATAGATGTGAGGCAACGTGTCTAGAAGGTAGCTGTAGCCATCTTTGGTTCATTGTGATTTGAGTTTTGTGGGTTTTGTGTGGAGGACCTTGCTTTAAAGGTTGGTTGTTTTATGGCTTTTGGTTTGGGCAGAAATCTTTAGTGGTACAGTAGGGCCTATCTTTGAGGCGTTTGAAATGAGAAATGTCCCTCAGCAACCTCCTTTTTGCTGCAGAGGCCACATAAAGAGAGCAGAAGGTGTAGAAGCCCTGCTCTTGTGGACATGGGTTGACCTCTGAGTTGACACTTTCTTACATGATGGAAGAAGACAACAATTCCTTACACTGTGCCAGTGATGCAGTCTCCTCCTCCTTCCAATCCCACAAAATCATTCAGGTTGGCAGAGACCTCTAAGCTCATCAAGTCCAACCATCAGCCTGTCAGCACCATGCTGCTCAGCCATGTCCCTAAGTACCTCCTCTCCTCACTATTCATGCTAGTGTCCAGGTCTTTTTAATGAGTGGGTGATATGATGCCAAGGAGACTTCTGAGGCTTTTCCTCCCTCCTTCTAGAAAGCCACCCTGCAGGCACCAAGAGCTCTGTAGTGGTCCCTGCATTATCCGCATCCATTTCTTGAACAGTTGAAAGTTCTACCACTCCTTGTGCCTGGCTTTGCTTCTGGACAAAAGAAACCAGACTGCTCCTGAGTCCCCTTCTCTGATATCCCCTCCCATCATGAGCTGGGTCAAAAGGACTTCTTTATCCTGCATAGATAAGGTCTGGCTGCAGCACCAGGGTATTTTAGGGTGGTTCTGCTTTCTATCCTGCTTGGTATCTTAATTGACTAAGGCACACAGAAATCAGATGAAGTGACTTCCTTGCAGTCATCCAGTGAGAGCAGCTCATTTTGGATAGGATCCCAAGAGGATACTTGTGGTTCCCAGCCCTCTCCTATAACCTCCAGACCATGTTGGCTCCCCAAAGCACAGTGCAATGAATTCAGGCTGAACATTTAATTACAGCCTTAGCAATGCAGGAAAAGTTCCCTAGGCCTCCTATATTTGCTGGGACTTGAACTTTTCCAGAAGAATTTCTCCTTGTGGTTTCTATAGCCTGCCCTAATGACCATGCCCATCACAGTGGGGCCCAGTATGTCTAGAGAGGGTTTTGAGGCTGCTGCAACTTGGTTGCCAGTTCTCATGTTAGTTACCCAACACAGTAAAAGCTCTGGCTCTTTCTTAGAGGGGATGGCAAATCAGCATAGGGATTTATTCCATTTTTCCTGCTTTTGGCAGTCATCAGAGTCATTCAAGGTAGGCAAGTTCATGGTGAACTGTAGTCCTTGGGACATATTTTTGTGTAGACCTTCCAGTAACCTTGTTGTAGAGGAAGGAGATGGTGAGGGAGCAACTTAGGACCAGAGAAAGGCCTCTCTTGAGGGAGGCTTTGCAAATAAGTGCCAAATGCCTTTGGTTGCTCCTGTGGCCATGCAGTTCTTCCAGTAGTCGTAATAAGCACTAGAGGGGAAGTTGCTTCTCTGGATCACCTGGAGCCAGTGCCTCACTTGATATCCATACAGACCTCTAGGGACACATCATTCTCCCTCTTGTGGACAGGTAAGGGTTGGGAAAACCAACCATTTGTGCACTCTTTAAACTCCCTCCTTCTAAAAATTCACTTTCTGGACCAGAAGGGAAACACTGCTTTGGATTTGTAAATGTTCTTTGAAGTTCTCTAGCTTGCAGAGCACTGAAAAGGGTCTCCTGCCTTATGTGAGGAAAGAATTCTACTCAGACTCCAATGCTGGGCAGATTCAAATAGACAGCAGTGAAAACTTGAGCTGTCCCATTGCAAAATGGAATGATGGACCAGCTCTGTACTGCCTGTGTGGAAAACCTGCCAGGCTGGCTGTCACTTCTGAAATAAAGCCAGTATGAAGCTAATGGACAGAAGAGAGAAACCACTCAGGACAGGTTCTGCTCTCCCTGTGTACTAAAGAAAACCTGCTGCAGCTTCACTGACTTCTTCTAGAAATAGAGTTGGCTGAGTTGCAGGAAGCTCTTCTCTCCTTGGTAAAAAGTCATTGGGTTGCTCCAAATTAGCCCCAGAAGAGTAATAAGACATCTGTCTTCATGTTCCTTTTCTTGGTGGTTTATTCATTTTAGACAATGAAGTGGAAATTTTTAGTGGGTTTCATTTTTTTCTGGGGTTTGTTTTTATGCATGAATTGAATATAATTATCTGGGGGTTTTGCTGTTCCTAAAACCAATGTCAGTCTGCCCTGGAGTAGTCACCTAAAAAGTAGTTTAGCTCATTTATGCAGAACTAGGAGGAAAACAAGCTTCAAGTTGAAATGGGAATAACTTCTTCCACCAGATAAAGATAGCTAATTTCCCTGCTGTAGCACCATTGTATACTCTAACATCTCTTCTTTCTTGCTCTGGTTTCCCTTCACATCATACAATAAAAATTGTAAAGATGCATCAGAGTTTATGTGAAGCCAAACCAACTCTCTGCAAACTGTAGCTAAGAATATCCCTAAATGCTCCTTCCTAATGGGTGAGCTGGGAGCCAGGATGATTCCTTCATGCAAAGAGAAGTTCCCACACTGTTAAGGGATGGTCAAAGGGGTGTTAAGGATTGGTTTTGTCTCTGATGTCACACCACAAACATCTTTTTTTTTGGCCTGTCTAATTCACACATTCCTTTATTCACTGTCATCTTCTCCTCTGATCCATTAGCACTGGGGCAGAGTGGAGTCTACCAGCTCATCTGACTCCTGTGGTCTCCAGTTTGCCAGCTGCTGACCTCCTCGGCTTGTGTGTCAGGTCCCCCTAGGATATTAGGAACCTCTCCCAGTCAAGCATACTGCCCTCCTACAATGAGATAAGATCTAGAGAATCCTGCTTGGTGTGGCTGAGCCCATACATTGTCCATGTTTGATAAACTCCTCTTCCTTACATTTGAGCTCTTGAACTATAGCACATAGAGCCAGAATATAACTTGAGTGCTAGAAACTATCACTGTGAGAAAATCAGGCATTCCTCCTAGTTGCTTGCAAGTTGTTTTTTTCCCCTAAATTTTGAAACCTGGTAAAACTTCAGGCTGTCCTAGTAAACCCTGAGTGGAGATGATCTTGAAGGTCTCTTCTGACTAAAATAATTCTATGATTCAGGTTGGAATTTCATTGTGATAAGATTTCTTATCACAGTCCCTGTACTTCTTTCCCTGCCACTCAAAGTATAATGCAACATTCTGTCTTAATTAAGAGGTTTCCTTCCTTCTATGACTTAATTGCAGTTGTGGAAAGAGGATCAGACTTCTCTGAACAAAGAATTATCACCTACTTCAAGCAGAGGCAAAATGGAAATTACCCTGGAATAGCTCCAGCTATCTTATCCTTTTCATTAGGGAAAAATGGCCTCAAGATGCACTGGGGAGGTTCAGGTTGGATATTAGGAAAAATTTCTTCCCTGAAAGAGTTGGCCTAGGCTGCCCAGGGCAGTGGTGGAGTCATCATCCCTGGAGGGGTTTGAAAAAAATCCAGATGCGGTCCTCAGGGACATGGTTTAGTGGCATGGTGGGGATAGGCTGATGGTTGGACTTGATCATCTTAGAGGTTTCTTCTAACAACAATGATCCTGTGATTCTCTATGAAGCTCTAGCCACCAATTCTGCTGTCCTTGCCTTTAGTAACCATAACAGGTTCTTTAGCTTCCAACCAACTCTAAGCCTGTAGATCAGAGACTTGTGCCTTAACCCACTCTGTATGTCCATGGCTGCATCTCTGCAGCTCATTCCATCACTTAACCTTTCCAAGGCTCAAACATGTCTTGTTTGCCCTCTGATGATAACGTGATAGAGGTCTGTGAAACAAGAGAGCATCATTCAGATCTTCTCTCAGCTAAAACTTTCTGCAGATTTAGCATCTGTTGAACATCTTTGTCCCACCAGTCCTGGGCAGATAAATGCAAACCTCCCTATGTGTGGTGTTTGGAGACACAAATATGCAGAGGTCTCCCATCACAAAGCAAACAAAGAAGCTTTCTTGCTTTTTCTTTCTGTAGTTTGCCATTCCTTTTTGACCCAGTGGATAGAAACTGCTCTTGGCCACATAGCAACACAGCTGGAAAAATTGTCACAAAGTTCAACAAAGGGAAAGTGAGAGCCAGGGCTGAGTCATGGCATGGGTGAGAGCAGGGAGGAGGAAACACTGCACTCTACTGAGAGAGCTTCAGAAAGTGCTGAGGAATAATCTATCCCAGAGGATGCTGGCAAGATGTCAAGAAGAGAAACAAGACTCAAAATAAACCATGGCTCCACAAAGGAATGGAAACCACCCCCCACAAAGTCAGCCAAAGAACTTTCCATCACAAGCTGAGTGTCAGCCCAACTTGCTCTAGTTTTCCCAAGATGAAGCAACCACAACACTGACACTTAGTAACTCATTTGAAATATTGATCCAGCAGATCACAGAATCATAGAATCACTATGGTTGGAGAAGACCTCTGAGACCACCGAGTCCAGCCATCCACCTAACACTACCATGCTCATCACTAGCTTGGTTGTCCCTCTTTGGACGTGCTCCAGCACCTCAATGTCCTTCTTAAAGTTAAGGACCCAAAACTGAACCCAGGATTGGAGGTGTGGCCTCACCAGTGCTGAGTTCAGGGAGAGAATCACTTCCCTAGTCCTGCTGATCTCACCTTGCTAATAAACACAGAAGCAGTGTACGTGCTGTCATGATGAGATCTACCAGGCAGTTCTTGGGGGGAACACACCTGCTCAGCACATCATTGCAAACAGCTTTCCTTTCCACCCCCCAGGTCTTCTAATACACTTCTCAGAGCACTAGACCATCACAGACTACTCTTGGGTCATTGTCCCCTGCTCCACAGGGGAAGGACTGAACAATTCTTAGCATGGGAAGAAATCCAGCTCTATTTTCCCACTTAATTTAACTTGGATAACTCCCTTTAGAGCTGGAGCCAGCAGCAACAGGGGACTACAGGAGTGCCAAGTGGCTGATGCTCAACCTAAGCCAGCCAGAGACAATGCCAGGTCCTTCAGGAGTTGGATTCCTACTTGGTATTTCAGATTATTTCACATCAGAGTTGACTTTAGATGTCTCTATAAGACAGGCATTCAGTGCAGCTTTTGGCAATGGAGTTAAGTGCCCACGAAGAAGTCATCTTGCATGTGACTCTTGTGCCCCAGAATTCAAACCACCTGCCAACCAGCCTTGATGGAACAGGAGAAGTTTAAGCTTTCAAACTAAAGAGGAAGTGAAATTCAACTAACAACCAAGGGTAGCATAATACTGACCTAAATAACTGAACTGTCCTACAAAATTTACACTTTCTGGCTTTATTTTGCAGTTAAATTGTGGTTTATCCTTCAGATGTGCTAAAAGATGTAATGAGAGCAATTAGTGTGAAGTTGTTTATAATTAATAATCCACTGGCCTGTGTCTGGGAAAGCATCCCACAAAGATGCTGAGATATAGCCTGGGGAGGACTGATAGCTCCATTCTATATCTGCAGATTGCTGTATGCACTATCAGACAACTTAGGGGTTGCTTATCCTACCCATAGGTCCTGCAAGATCTTGAAACAGGCTTAGAGGACACAGCTCCTCCTCTCCCTTTGCATCTCCTTCTTGAGATAGGCTTTCATGCTTGCCCTTTTCCAGTATTCTGGGCCTTTCCTCCCAGACTTCAAAGGCATTCCCTTATGGCTATCTCAGAAGGGCTGGAGCAAAATATTTTGGAGTTCTTTCGAAATTTCAGCCCCACAGGGTGACCATTTTCTGAAGACTCAGTCTAGTTGTAATGAAGGAAAGCACCACCTCAGTGGCATGAACCCCTTAAGGTCAACATTAGACTCCTATAGCCAGGGGAGGTTCCTCTGGAAAACCCTCTTCTCCATCTTAGCCATGCAGTTTCCTACTGAAAAACCCTTCTTTATACTGCCTAGAGAATGAGGAACCTTCTCTGATGAGCTCCAAGGTCTCTTCTAGCCTCAATGATTCTATGATTTGTTCAGCTTTAGTTGATCCTTGTGAAACTGCTCTGTGGAAGCCAGGAGGATGATGGAGATCATTGAGATAAGGAACTTCCTAAAGAGTCAGGGAGTCTTAGCAGAGTTTTGTGCAGCCAGAACCATACAGATAAAAGTACAGAAGTGTACAGCAGCTTCCACAAGGGTGACTTGCCACCAGTCTCTGCTAGGAGCACTGCTGAGCACAGGATGTTGGGAGATGAAAGGGACAGCAGAATCTATCAACATCATACTGTAGGATTTCCACTGCTCCCTTCTAAACTTGTCTTAGCTCAGAAAGTGTGACCTTTGGAAGGCTGTTTCTTGGAACAACTCGTTCTGGAGCTCACAGGGGAGAGGATGTTCTGACCCTTGTCCTGAAAACACATGAGCCTGGCTTGGAGCAGCTGAGGAAAGAAGAGTTATGAGCAGTTACCACCATGTAATCCAATGCAACAGCCTTGAGGGAGAAATCGCCAACCAGGAGGAGCACACCAGAGGAATGTTCCAGGAATCTAGCAGACTGACACTAAACCCTAGAGAAGAAGTTTTTTCAAAGCTTAACTTTGTTGAAGACGCCCTGAGGTGCAAATACACATATTTGAGGTGCTTAAAATGTTCCTCTTGATTGGTTTGCATCAGAAATCCATCCATTGGAGAAGAGAGAGCCAACCCCTGCTGCAGAGCAACCTTAAGTGAACCAGAAACAAGGAATGAATTGGTGGATAACGAAGGCCAAAGATTCCACATGGCTCATGGGTAGGGATCCAGAAGAATAGAATTATCCTAAAACTTCAATATTTAATGATACTCCTCTAACCCTGGGAAGTTCTCAGTGCTGATATCTCCTTGTCTAGGGTGGGATTGAGTGGAGCTCAGTTTTACCAGTTGTATCTCAGAATTATTAAGGTTTGGAAGAGACCTTGAAGATCATCAAGCCCAACCACCAACCTCTCGCCCCCGTGCCACTAAGCCATGTCCCTCAGCACCACATCTAGACGTTTAGTAAGCCCCTCCAGGGATGGTGACATGCAAACTTGAAAGGACAAAAACAGGAGGCAGTTCTCAATAAGTTCATGAACCTGACTCAAAGACGTTGTCTAGTGCATAAGAAATAAGTTAATTTTTTTAAAGCAGTAGAAGCAATTGCAAGAAGCAATGGACAAGAAAGGGTAAAAATAGTTAAGCAGGTGCCACTCTCACTGCTATAGATATTTTTACCAAGGACATGTCTTTTTCTCTCCAAAAAAAATGATGCAGGCTTGTAGACATTTCAATATAGCCCCTGCGAAAGGAGCTGGAATTCTTTCAGCTGCTGAAGTGGTGAATTTGAAGACCTTGTTTTGCAGTGCAGCAAAATATCAGAGGTGGTGGAAAATAAAACTAGATTAAACAAGGCAGTATTTGCTTGGCAGTTTCCTTCTATAACAGACTGAAGATGAAACACATCTGAATGAGAAGCATAAATTTGATCAGACAGTTGTGAAGAGTTTTCTATCCAGTTTTGGTAGACTTTGACTTTGTGTTTCTCCTGGGTTTATTTATCCTGGATAAAAACATGGCTCAAACTGTTGGAAGAAGTTTAACCATAAATCAGTGTGTGCGTGAGGAACCTTCAGGTCCATGAACACCATCCTTCTATCTTCTGCCTCTGTGATCACAGGAGGTGTGAAGCCAGCTACTAGCTCAGAGTTTAATTATGTGATGGCAGCTAGACATGCAAATTCACATCTTCCCTTTCACAGGTAAGGATGAGAATGGTTCATAAGTTTGATTGCCTGAGTATTAGTGTAGTCCTCTTGACTGAATTAATAGTTTCATCATAGAACATCCTGAGCTGAAAGGGACCCACAAGGATCATGGAGTCCAACTCCTGTCTCTGCACAGGACTAACCCAAAGTCACATCATTTGTCTAAAGATTACTGTCCAGGTGCTTTTGGAATTCCATGAGAGTTGGTCCCACGAGTGCATCCCTGGGGAGCCTGTTCCAGTGCTCCATCACCCTCTGGGTGAAGAACCTTTTCCTAATATCTACCATGAACCTCTCCTGGCACAGCTTCATGCCTACAGCTCCCTGTTTCTGCACAGGGTCTCTTCCAGTCAATGCCAGCTGCTGACCTAGAACTTGGTTAAGCCATAGCTAACCCTTTTGCCTTGAGGTGAGGTTGCAAGTCAAGGGTGATTCTGTGAGCTTTGGCATCTCTTTGTAGGCAGCTGATGGATGAACTCCATCCACAGCTTCATCTGGGAAGATTCTCTTTCCAAATAAAATCCAAGAATTTAAAAATTACTTTAATTGCAACTCAGAAAGCAACTCTTGCTCCTGTCAGTAGTGTAGGTAAGGGAGGTCAGAAGACATGAGTAGCTCCTGTCGGGGGAGATCCTCAAGTTGAGCCTACAATGGGGATGTGCCTGCAAGAGATATGGTCTGCACATGAAATTGCTGATCTATGACCACACAGGCTCTGCCACTTCAATATGAGTTTCAGCTGCAGCACAGTTAATGGGTAGGCAAGTTCCTCTTCTAGAAGTATCAGCATCTCCCCTCTGGGGCTGCTGTTCTCCAGGCCAGCCAGCCTCCAGGGCTCTCAGCCTTTCCTCTCCCCAGAGATGCTCCAGTCCCCTCAGCATCTTCCTAGCCTCCAATGGACTCTCCCCAGTAGTTTCTTGTCTCTCTTCAATTGGGGAGGTCACAGCTGGACCCAGGACTCCAGATGCTATTTGACTAGGACAGAGTAGAGGGGGAGTAGAACCTCCCTTGTCCTGCTGCTCCCACAATTTTTCATGCACCTGAGGACCCCATTGGCCTTCTTGGCTACAAGAGCACGTTGTTGGTTCATAGCAAACTTTTTGTCCACCAGCACTGCCAGGTCCTACTCCACAGAGCTACTGCTCAACCCTTAACCTCTACAGTTACAAAATGATTTTATATAAGTCTTGAACTGTGGTGAGCATTGGTCAATTGAGCTTTCAGATGATTTAATGCTGACTTCTGCTGTTACTATGATCTCAACTTAAGACCAGCCACCAGTGTTCTCCCGTCTTGCAGAAAAATTACGCTACTTAAGGAGGGAAATTAAGCTTATGTTTGGATAGCTAAATTAGGGAGGCATTTTTTTGGTCTTGCGAATACATACACTTGCTAAATGAATGCTTTAGAAAGTGTCTTGGTTTCTGAATCTAATGAAACTGTTTGTTAATAATAGAAACAGTTTGAAGTAATTCAACTATTCTAGCAATGCATGAAAAAGCTTTGGAAAATTGTCTGCAATGTTATTTTTATTTTGCTGTGGAAAACCATGTTTTGTCACAAGTCAGCTCCTGCCTCCAGCACCATCCTGGGCCAAACTCTTTTTGAATTGGTTCCAGAACCAGATCAGAATTGAAAAGGGCTGAGCTTTGAAAGAGTAGCTTGAGCTTTTCAGCTCTTTTTTTGACTGCTTTGGGTTTGTGCTTGAATGATTCTGCCATTTTAAGGGATGGCGACTCAGTCACTTGTTTATGTTGGTAACAACTAGTTGAAACATTTCTGGCAGCTGGGCTCACCTGCTGCTGCTCCTCAGACAGGAGTGTAGTGTTTGTTTTAGCTTGATGGCTCAATCCCTTTAAGCCTCCCAGCAGTTTACTCCTGTATTTCAAAGAGCTCTGTGAATACAAAGTGAAGGCAAATGTAAATACGTAGTGAGCTATCCCCCTGGTGTTAGTTACTCCTACACTGTGGATCTCCCTGCGATGATTAGTCACTCTGCCTTGGTTTCTGTGGTCTTCCTCTTGCTGCTGTTTCCTTAGTCTGCAGCCAGCAGGGACATCTTCAACTAGACCAGCTTGCACAAATCCCCATCCCAATCTGGCCTTGAACACTTCCAAGGATGGAGCATCCATAACTTCTCTGGGCAGACTGTTCTGCTGTTTCACCACCCTCCGAGGAAAGAATCTCTGCTTCATATCTAATCTAAATCTTCCCTCCTTCAGTTTGAGTCTGTTAAATGGCTTTAACGTTCCTGAACTAACTTCTAAGCTCTTTCCATGCTTTCCTCCTGTAAGAGCAGACTGAGATGCATGTCAACATTGCTTTGAGACCTCTTCACAAGGTTTTGAGTCATCCCTTTGCAGTTAGTCCACCTGAGGCCAATGGAAAATGCCTAAGCTGCTTCTTGGAAGGGTGAACCAGAAAGTAGGTGGTCATCTTGCAGCATCCTTGTGGCCTCTTCACCATGCAGCTGGCTTGAGAATGCTTCTGGCTTGCCTGCCACATGTCACAACCCACAGCCAGGCTCCTCTCCTTTCCCACGCTCCATGCTTCTAGACACTTTTTGTACCTTTTGGAAAACCAACTTGTCTGCCCTTCCCTGGTCTGATGATGATGTGGTAGTGGTAGATCCATAGCAAGGACTTAGGGCCGTATCTAGGTTCAGTATGTCCAAACCAGTTGTGAACTGGTATTTGTTGTGGTCTTGGGCTCAGTATGCAGCAGGATATGAATCTGAAACCATCTTCCTCACTGCTGGTGTTCCTAGCTGCATAGCTGGAGCCCACACTGGAAACCTGGTAAAAATCTACCCAGTGGGACCAGAAACATGAGTGAATGGAACCCAGTTGGCTTGTAGGAGCTGCAGGTTGTCTTCCCTTAAGCTACTCACTCATCAGCTAGAAATCAAGGCAATGCCATTCCTTGAAATGTACTATGAAAATGGTATCCAAAGAGAAAAATAGATGAAACCAATCATTGTAATGAGGAAAATAAACATGCAAATAAATCATGCCAGTTTGAAAAGCAGCAAGCTGCAAGGACATGGTTCTTGGCTTTTGTTTTTTAATGATTCCCACTGCGCTCAGAGAAGACATTAACAACAACAGAAAAGCAGAACTGATGTTGAAATCAAATTTCAGCTTTCAAAAGAATGTGATTAGAATATTTGTTTATCCACCCACCTCAGACTCTTCTTCTCTTGGGGATACAAATATTGCAATCACAAGAACAATTTTAATGTACGTGGGAAATGCATCTTTGCTTTGCCACGCTTGTGACTCGCTGTCAGGAGAAGAGACCCAGGGCTAAGCAAGTACCTTCCTGGGAAGCTTCACTTGATGGCTTTGGGGGAGGAAAAACCACTTCAGCATGATGTGTAGGAAATGAAATACACTGCTGCTGCCGGCAGCAATGGCGTGGGTGTGTGGTAGATGCTTCTTGCTGTGATCATCTCTGTGATTGAAGTCTTTGGAGCTGAAACGGAGTGAGTGGGATTGTAGCAGTGGGTGTTTAGGGAAGGTATCACTAGTAGTAATAGCTGTTGCCTTCATTCTTCATGTGCTCCTAGTAAAGAAGCCTAAGGTAAAACAGAACTTTAGAGTCAGATGAGCATTTGTTAGGAGGAGTCAAATGGAGACAAGAAGCTCAGCTGATGTGCTCATCCTTCTGCTTTGCTCTGTATCCCACGCAAGTAGTATCAATAAAAACACTTCTGCCTCTTTTACAAATTTTTCTGCTAAATGTGCATTCATCCAAGCCATTTTTAAAGACAAGTGATCAAAACAGTAGAATGACAGCTGGGATAAGTGGAAGAAGGAAGAGAGGGGCTGAAAGGAGGAAACAAAATAGTTGTGTGTTTTTTGGTGGTATATTTTTTAACTCAGGATTCTAGTTTAAGTTTCAGTTTGTGACATTTTCTTTATGTTGACATGGGAATGAATATAAGAAAATGCATTTTAAAATGTCAAGATGGGGGTGGGGGGGAAGACATTCCTGGTCAGTAATAAATCACTGCTAACAAGTACTGTAGATTCTATGAGGAAGTTACCTGAGCTGTTCTGAGAACACATTGTGTAAATTCAGGACATTGCTTATCTCTTGTCTTCTTTGGGTTATTCTAGTCTTGCAACCTGAGTAGCTATAGATTGTCACTGTGTACATGAAAGTGTTTTGCAAATGGGGTGCATGAAGAATTGTGGGAACAGCAGGTTGAGAGAGGTTCTACTCCCCCTCTACTCTGTCCTAGTCAAATAGCATCTGGAGTCCTGGGTCCAGTTCTGGGCTCCTCAGTTCAAGAAAGACAAACTACTGGGGAGAGTCCATTGGAGGCTAGGAAGATGCTGAGGGGACTGGAGCATCTCTGGGAAGAGGAAAGGCTGAGAGCCCTGGAGGCTGGCTGGCCTGGAGAAGAGTAGACCCAGAGGGGATCTGCTCAATGCTGAGCAAGAGCTGAAGGGTGGGGGCAAGAGACTGGGGACAGACTCTGCTCAGTGGTGGCCAGCGACAGGCCAAGGGGCACTGGGCACAAACTGGAACCCAGGAAGTTCCACCTGAACAGGAGGAAAAACTTGTTTGGTGTGAGGGTGTTGGAGCCCAGGCTGCCCAGAGAGGTTGTACAGTCTCCTCCTGTGGAGAGATTCCAACCCCAGCTGGAGGGTGACCCTGGGCAACCTGCTGTGGGTGACCCTGCTTTGGCAGGTGGATTAGGCTAGTTGACTTCCAGAGATGCCTTCCAACCCTCACCATGCTGGATTTGGGGATTCTATGGTGTTCACTGCTGAAGAACAAGCTTGTGCTTTCTGTCTGAAGTTCATGAATTTGCTTCTGTTCTTTCCTGTTGACATTGGCAAGTGTCTACTAGCGAGAGCACCCTGTGTGTTTCCATTGTGGCCATCTGTCCTGGTATGAACAGAAGGATTGCATAATCCAAACAACAAGATCCTTTGAGAGAGGAGGAAAGAGACACACACAAGTCATGTGGCTGACATGCACCAGAGTGATCTAAATAATTATGGAATTAGAAATAATAATAAAAATCATGTATTAGATTTCTCAGTGGAAAAACACTTGATCTTCAGAGAGGAACAATTAAAAATACAATATGCAATAAAAGCACCCAGCTGTGATACCAATGTGTGCCTCAGGCTTCAGAGCACTTACAAACACAAGTTACCTCAGTTCATTTTCCCTGAGAACATAATTAAAATGCCCTTCCTGGCAAAGAGGGGAGATGTGAAAGTCACTTGACTGAGGGAAGAACATCTTCCCCCTCTCTGCTCAGTGCGTGGGGAGGGTAAGAGCTGCTCCTTTCGGTGGTCTCTTTCAGGGTGTTGGAAGCAGCACCTCCAGGCACTGATTTTTCAGGGGTCTCTGCTGACAGTGACCAAAATGGGAAATTTGGTTTCTTGGTTGGAATGACTGAGCTGGTGAGTCACAGATGTTGCAAGAAGGTGAAGTTTCAGGATGATGTAGTCTCTGTTAGTACTGAATCTAATCGATGGGTTGAGAAAAGAGGAAGAGACCTGCAAGGAAAAATTAAAGCTGCTCAGGAAATCCTGAGTGCCCAAGGACTAACCTTTGTGCTCTCAGCACCTGACAGTAGCCACCAGAAGGTCCATGGTGCTGGCAGGAAAATGTAATTTATTGTGTTGGAAAAGCTTTCAGTGCAAGATGTGTTATGGTTACTGGATAAGAGGATCAGTGCTTGGTCTGATTTATAAACACTCTAACTAGCCTTGTGCCATTTTTTTTCCCCTATATGGGAACTGTGAGGATAAAGAGGGAAGGTTTGAAACCTAAAGAATATACTTTCGATGTCCAGGGAACTGTGATTTCAGAGAAAAGACTCGTTGCTGCCCCTTTACCAACAGAAGCAAGTTCTATTTGACTTGGGTTTTGAAGGTTACCTTCACATCCTGTGAGCACCAGAGTCCTTTCCTCTCTTGCATTTGTTTTATAAAAGGCTTTTAAAAAACCCAACAAACAAGAACTTCAAAGTTGAATTGAGGAGGCTGTGGGGGTTTTGTTTGTTTGTTTTTCTTCCCTGAAGCTTTTCTTACAAAGAAACTGAGCTTGGAGGCATGTTGTCCAAGCTGCAGAGCTGGCAGAAATGAGGCTTTTATTGCAGGCTAAGTGAACAGTCCCTGGGGGCAGCAGTGGTGGGACAGCAAGGTTTAGGGGTTTCTTTTCTGCTCTGCAGTGCTGTGAGGCCATTGCCAAAGATCAATAAAAGATTTGGTGACTCTGGCAAGGGAACAATCAAATTAAAACATTTTTTTTAATCAGTATGCTGAAAGTTGCCTCTCACCACCTGCTGTCCTGGCCCACAGAGACACTGAGGCTCTGTTCCTCATTAACTCTTCAGTTCCCTTTTCTTTCATAGTGCTCTGGCTTTTGGGCAGCTGACATAAAGGATTCCCCATGCTGGTTAAAGAAAGTCCTTTCAGAGTCATAAGATGAAAGGGAAAGGCTGAGAAGAAACAGGTCACAGACAGGGATATGTAACTGCCACTCCTTGAAGAGGCTCACAGTGAGCTTCCCACCAGAGCTGTCTCATCTGTGGAGCTCTGCCTGTCTGTTTTGTTTTATTTCCTGTTTGTTCAGTGATCTGAAAGTAAAACAAACCAGCCAACCAACCAAGGGAAAAATCCCTCCTTCCAGCACTCTAAAGGGGACCCAGATGTATAAGCTGAGATTGCCAGAAGGTCCATGTGCCTCCTGGTGTCCTTGGATCTGTGGCACTCAGCCCTTGCAGAGTGTTTGCTCTCTTCTTCCTTCCTCTTTCCTTTTGGATTCATCTCCAGCAAGGTATTCAAGTTCAGTATCTCCTGAGCACAGCCTCTTCTCACCTCAGCATCTACCAGAATTTGTTCCTGGGGATGAGGAAGGGTCAGCAAAGGGTGGTGGGACAACAGATGGACCTGTCACATCAGTCACCCACACAAGTGTAATAACAGTGCTCAAAGGAAAAGGACTTGCAGGAAATATTTCCCAGAGCATTTTTGGATAGGTGACTGTCCCACTCTGTGCTGCTGTGGCCTCACCTTAAGCACCAGTGCAGTTTGGGGTGCTACAATTTAAAAAGGATATTAGATTGTTGGGGAGCATCCAAAGGAGGACAGGGAGATGAGGAAGGGTCTAGAGAGGAAGCTATATGAGGAATGGCTGAAGTCATTCAGGAGGAGACTGAGACCTCATTGTGATCTACAGCTTCCTGATAAGGAGAAGCAGTGGGGCTGATCTTTTCTCTCTGGTGACCAACAACAGGACCTGAGGGAAAGGCCTGAAGCTTTGCCAGGGGAGGGTTAGGTTAGATGTTAGGAAAAGATTCTTCACCCAGAGGGTGGTGGAGCACTGGCACAGGATCTCCAGGGAGGTGGTTGTGGCACTAAGCCTGACAGAATTCAAGAAGCATCTGGACAATACTTAGACACATGATCTGATTTTTTTTTGGGGGGGGGGGCAGTGGGGGGGCTGTCCTGTGCATAGACAGGAGTTGGACTCAATGATCCTCATGGGTCCCTTCTACCTCAGGACATTCCATACCATTAATCCTGGAGGACAAATAGCCTGCAGAGACACAACTGACTGGTCTAGTGTGTGGCTTGCAGCTGGTATGTTATAGCCAAAGTAAACTGCCCAGAGTGTGTCAGTAGTGACCTGGGAGTGACACCAGTGAAAAAACCACACCTTTCCTCAGCTTGCCTGCTGCTACAGGAGTGCAGGTTGTGCAACGGATTGCCCTGAAGGTATGGACAAGGTGGTGTTGCCCTGAAGGTATTTGCTTTGCTTGGGAGGAGAGAAAAAAAGTAAAAGAAATCTATGAGCACTGCTGCAAGCAGTATAAAAGCTGGAGTACATAAAATGAGGTCTCTGCAGGCAGTAGGTAAGTAAATATCCAGGCACCTCAACGTTAAAGATAATATTTAATTCCAAATAAAATCTTTTACTGCCTGAACCCTGAGGGTACTACCAAAGCTTCCCTCTTTTCAATAGGCTCAATAATACTGAGCAACGAAGGGCGGAAAAACATATCTGTTCATTTAAACCTTTTATTTTTCAAAGAAAGCAGCAGGAGAAACTTCAGTGGATTGATCTTTCCAAGGAAAAAAATGTTTTTCTTTCTCAAAGAAAAATGTCAGCCTCTCACCTACCATTCAGAGTCTCCTTAAGTACTTGATTGCCAAGCTTAGAGGCTTTGAAAACAGAGTCATTCCCTGAATGTTACTGATCTCCTCAGTGACTTCTGTAAAGTTACTTCATGCTTTGCTTCACCTTTTGCCATCTACTGAAGGGTTTTTGGTGGAAAAGGCTGTTAAAGAGGTATTTTGTCCTTGTACTTGCAGAAGCTGTTCCACACAGCAGACAGTGTTTTCCCTTCATCTAGTCCAACCCACCTACTAAAGCAGGGTTATCCACAGCAGGGTGCCAGAGTCACCTCCAGGTTCCTTTGAGAATGTCTCCACAGACAGAGACTCCACAACCTCTCTGGGCAGCCTGGGCCAGGGCTCTGGCACCCTCACACCAAATAAGTTTCTCGTCCTGTTGCACACATCTTTCTCAGAATCCTCAGAACAGTGGAGCTCCAGCACTGGGTGTTTGGTGTCCTGCTCACCCTCCTCCCCCACTTCATCTTCCATTTAAAATTCTTAGACTAATTCCAGGAAATCCAGAGGAGATGGAAGCTTTCTACTCTAATATTAAAGATGCAAATCTTATTAAACTCCAAGCCCCAAGCCAAGCAACACCCAACAGTGGGAATAACACTGAAATTAAGCCAATCAATCACTCAGCTCAGTCTTGCAGCTCCTGCACAAACACTCTCTGTGGTCTCATCAACCTTCATATTAATGGACACATTTGCCCCTTGTTTTCTATGCCATACCTTACATGCAGTAATTAGAAGCTAATTGGAAGCAGCAGGCAGCATGCCAAGGTTTGTGGTATTCAGAAATCATTCAGACCTCTAGTATTTAAGGGAACTCTTGGCAGGCAGGCTGAGACAGAGAAACTGGCTGCAAATGGGGCTGGGAGACCACCTGAGGGGGTTTGTGGGGTGGAGCATTTGGAAATTCATTAACTCACAGACTGCTTTGGGTGGGAAGAGACTTCTCAAGGTCATCTAGTCCAACCCCTGGCAGTCAGCAAGGACATCTGCAACTAGAGGAGGTTGCTCAGAGCCCCAAACAACCTGACTTGGAATGGTTCCAGGGATGATGGGACATCTTCCACCTCTCTGTGCAACCTGGGCCAGGGTCTTGCCACCCTCAGTGTAAACAATTTTTCCTTATCTAGTCTAAATCTCCCTCTTTCTGTTTCAAAGCATCAGCCCTTGTCCTGTCCCCACAGACCCTGCTAAAAATCTGTCCCCAAATAGGTTCACGGCAATGAAGAAAAAAAGCTAGAGAAATAACAGCACATCCTGTAGCCTGGAAGCCAACCTCCCTCTTTCTAAATCCAGAAAAGAAAGGAAAAGGAGATACTCACTTAGACCTCTTCCAGACATAGAGACTTGTCCTTCTTTTTAGCCACTAGATTGCATTCATTTGCTTTAAGAAACTTTCAACACTGGAGACAATGAAAGTCTAGACTTTTTGTCTTGGGGTCAGGAGTTCACATAAACTCATTTTTCTTGTGACATCTGGCTTGAAATGTTCTCTCTGCTCATGGCCAAGAAAAGCTGCCAAAGTTCATTGGCCAGTTTAGCTCCTTTAGCCAGAAGTGAGGATCTCACCCACACAGCAAAGCACGAGGGATTTCCTCTCACACAGTAGATGTCAGCTCTAATAAGTTCTTACTAATAATTAACTGAGTTTCTGTTGGGACTGGCTGAATCATTTCCTCTGCTTCTTCTCAAGCTCCATCACTGTGCAGCAGCAGCATTTGGTCTGACTGTGTCATGGGCAGGTGCATCCACCCTGGGTCACTTGACCACCCATTCACTGTTTGCTCTACAGCGTGGTTTGAAGCCTTTCAAGAAGTGGCTGTAAATGCAGATGTGTTGTGTTGGCTTGAAATAGCCAAGGCTTCACCACCAGGGTGGCATGGCCAGCATGCTGGGTTTGTATGTTCTGGCTAGCACAAGGTGGATAAGGCCTCTGATCTCCTTGTTTTGGTAGCTCTCCTTCATTCAGCTGACAGTGCTACAGCCCTTGGCCACAGGACATAATGTGATGGATTGTATCAGGGAGTTTAGGCTGTGTGGTGTCTCCTACCTTTGCTCCTTGAGTGCTCAAAACCTGGAGAAGGGCTGGCTTGGTGCTGTGGTGTATACCCAGGGCACTGTGCTTGTCTCTCAGCATCTCAGTGCTGCTTGGTGGTAAATGGTGTGGGCAGCTGTGGAAGTTCCTTTGTGATGGTGGAGCCCAGCTGGCAGAGGTGTGTGCTCTCTGGAGATGTCTGTGGTGAAAGATGGCTAGAGCTCTGAGCAACCTAATATGGTTGCAGATGTCCCTGCTTTACTGCAGGGGGTTGGACTAAGATGACTTTGGAAGTTCCTTCCCACCCAAACTGTTAGATGATTAGAAGAGCAGATGCCTCTCTTCCAACCTCCGGTTTGGAAGCTGAAGCCTTTTGTGGCTTCCTACGTAGACTGAGATGAGCTTGATGCAGTGTGTTTAGACCAAATAGACCTTTGCTCCTTGGCTGACTTCTGACACTCCATCTTGCTCTAGGACACTGTTTATGGTTGTTGTCATGACCAGGCACGGTTGGGCTGGCAGCACTATTGGCAAGGACCAAGACATTCCAAGTCTTGGGCTTAGCTGAAGGGGTTTTATCAGCATAAACACAGCAGAGGCTAACAGAGTCCAGCACTTGTCCCTGTCAGCCTTGTTGAAAATAATCATGTGTTAGGCTGGTCCAGTCAGGGAGCTACTCACGGTGGATCCATGAGGAGGTTGTGATGTGACTCATCTCTTACACTTGCTTTTACCCATAGCTCTGCTGAGTCTCAGCTGCTTAAAGGAGACATCAGTCAGTTGTAAAAAGAGTGGAGGAGGAAAGCGTTTCATTCTCAGATCAGCTCTGTTTGCCAACTGCTGTTTTCTTCTTACCCAGATATGCTGGAAATAATAATAATCTATGAAAAAAAAATACATAGTAGAGGAGATGATTCTTATTATTTAATTTTTTATATGTCGCTAATGTGAAGATTATTTGTGGTGTTTGTGTGCCAAAGGACAAAGGTTATTTGTTGTGCCTGGAAGCTCAAGTTTTACTCATCAGTGAAGTTGTTTTCCTGGTCCCAGCACTATCTTCTCCAGGATGTGTGTCCTGCTGTTTGAACTATCCCTTGCGCTGAATAGACTTAGCTAAACTGAAGTTCATGTCCTGACCTGCACCCAAAGTCGCATGAGATTGTGCTTTAAAAAACAAAACCTTGAGGGTTGGAGCAGCTTCAGTCTCCTTGAGGACATAAGGAATCCATAGGACCTCTGAACTGACATATTTTATTCCCTGACGTGCAGAGGTTTTGCCTTTTCATGTTGGAGGGATAGAAGGATTGTACCATCTCAGCATCTCCTTGCTCATGAGGAATCTTACCTGCCCGTGAAGATCTGCACATGAGCAACTAGCTGAAATTCTGTGGAACAAGATTCTGCTTGGTCTAAAACTGTAGGATTGGCTGAGAGGGTTCACAGAGACCTCCTCTGCTGAGAAAATCTGCTTATGTTTCTGAGGGCTACCTTAAGGTAATCTTCCTCCAGGTTTGGAGCATCCTGATGTGCTCCTCCTGGAATGTCTTTGTAAGGTTTTTTTGTAGTTGGAAATTGCTTCTCAGCTTTAGTAATCCCTGAGGAAGAGGGTCTTCAGTGGAGATGCAGGTTTGGAAGATGGGGTGATGTTCTTACCCTGACTTCCAAGGTGAACAGAGACCTATATTGTAAATAACTTTGTTTTAATACTTGGTCAGCATCACATATTCTCATCTTGAAGTGGGTCAGTAGATGGAGAGCAGCATTTTTAAGACGGTTTCCTCACCAATGGGATCACAGAATATCCTGAGTTGGAAGGGGCCCATCAGGATCATCGAGTCCAACTCCTGTCTATGCACAAGACAACCCCAAAAATCACACCATGTGCCTGAGGGGGTTGTTCAAATCCTTCCGGAATTCAAATGCAGTTCTGGTTTGTCCTGCCTGCAGGATCTCATGGTTGAGAACCATGGTGAGACCTGGAGAGGTTTGTAAGACCACTTTTCTTTATCTAAAGGACTGAAATCTCATTGCTAAAAGAATGAATTTAACCTTAGAGGAACTCATCAGAGCTTTTGGAACTGTCCTCCCTGAGGGTTTTCAGTTACCAAATAAATCAGTGCACACAACAACCAGAGAGCAAAGTGGAACTTCATCTTTACCTGCTTGTTCCAACAGCTTCAGGCACTGCTGGGGAGTCTCAGCCCTACAGTCACGTCCACCAGGGCTGGGAGCAGATAACACATGTCTGTCTGATAGCTGAACCACATTGTACTCTCATCAGCTGGGAATGATTCATGAGGGCTGAGAAGACTTTTCCAACTCTTGAAATGTTAGAGTGGCTAAACCCATGCCTGGAATCCATGGGAACTCTAGATTCATCTTAAACCCATCTTCCTCCTTGCACGTGCTGTGCCTCTTCTTGCTGAAGTTGCTTTCCTTGATTTCACTCTTTCCAAGTGTTGCAGGTAGAGAGGCTACGGATGATACAGTGCTTCATGCTGGGAGCCACCAATGTGCCCCCACCACAGCAGGAGAGGATGCTGGGTGGACAGGAACATACTGCTGGAGAATATCATGAGCTAATAATATGCCCTCATGGCCATGAAGACCAGTGGTTTCCTGGGGTGCACTCAGAAAAGCGTGACCAGCAGGTCAAGGGAAGATCTCTTCCCCCTCTACTCTGCCCTGCTGAGGCCAAATCTGGACTCATGGATCCAGTTCAAGAGAGACAAGGAACAATGGGAGAGAGTCCAGAGATCTACACTGAAGCTGCACGGTCACATGGTGGTTCCTACAGCTTTCCTTGTGGAGCTTCCTAGCTCCCAGAGGCCAGCAGCAACTCTAACCAACCTCAGAAACCCAGGGCCACCAACGTAAGCCGTTGGATCCGCCACAGCGGAGTGCTCTTGCAGAATGAAATGTGTGGTTGGGTTGACCTCTAGTGGCTGCAGAGAAGAGAGGGCCAGACCTTCAGGTGGGTGAAGCAAGAGTGACTCTGATGAAGGTGGTGGAGCTCCCCCAGTCAACGTGCCCTGTGGAGCTAACCTGCTGATGGCCCAGC
Organism: Galbula dea; assembly: GCA_013399015.1. Taxonomy (NCBI): domain Eukaryota; kingdom Metazoa; phylum Chordata; class Aves; order Piciformes; family Galbulidae; genus Galbula; species Galbula dea. Next base: position 143,588 of record VWZX01001133.1, on the reverse strand, counting down.
ACAGCTTCTCACTCAATACATTATACATTACTCTCTGCAGGATAATACCTGGATGTAAAAGAGCATTTTGCATCTAGTTCTGGTTTCTGGAGGTTTTCCTCCAAAAATAGTTTTTTCCTAAGAACTATCTGGTCTAGGACAGCATACTGTCCAGGTTGTAATTCATGTCTTCACATTCTCCTTGCCCTCCATCAGCTTGTATTCATGGTAGTCCATGATATGCTTTGGTCATTTCACATCCATGATGAACAGTCTTCTACCTTCAGGAGTATCTTGACCAGGGCTGCTCAGGATGCCATCTTCACTGAGGACAACCTGCTCTTTGGCCAAATGCCTTTCTTGTATGTGATTGGGGTTGAAACCAGAGACTTTGATCACTGTAATACAGTTCCTGCCAACTGCTTCCAGTGCTCTTCTGGCTTCCTGAAGAGGTGTGCAGCTCAAGGACAACAAGGATGTTAATTCAAAGCCATAACTGCTGTCTTCAAGAGGAAGCTAAGAGATGATTGTAGAGAAACTTGTGTTTTCTGCTTGTTATTAGTGAAGCCACAGTTCTGGAACATGTTGTAGAGCTTCTGCTGAATTTAATCTGGTTCCTCTGAAGCCTTTTTCCTGGGATATGTAAATACACACATTCAAGGAACTGAAAAAGAGGAGGAGGGAATGGAGCAAGGCAAAGTAATTTGCTTTTCTTGTTGGAGTTGTTGTTGGAGATGCTCTGATCAGAGGAACAGGGTATAGAAATGCCAAGTAATTTGTACATCAGAGGTGTACAAGTGTTGCTGCCACCTCTTATCTCTCCACTGCCACCTTCCATGGCTAGCACCACAAAGCACAGATTTACGTAGGAGAAGCTCTGTTCATCCCTTTGCAGACAGTAACATGATCCTCAGCCCCTTGTACAATGTTATTATGCTTTTGAAAATTATTTGGAGTACTTTTTTTTTTATGCTGAAAATAATTATATTGCTAAATTAGATCCAAACCACTTCTGGTCTTTCTAGCTGTGGGATGAAGGGAAATTCCCTGATATGATGGGAACAGTCCCTGTGTAAGGATGAGCTGTTTAAGGTTGCCATTACTCCTTTGTAATGTCACCATTTAGGGTATGCAAATGGCTTAAAGTGTTCTGCAAACTCAATATTCTCTTTATTTTGGAGTAACAGTAATAGCAGTTACAAATCAATAGCTACTTCTGCTAAAGGGTGGGGCAAGAGGCTGGGGCCAGACTCTGCTCAGTGGTGGCCAGGGACAGGCCAAGGGGCACTGGGCACAAACTGGAACCCAGGAGGTTCCACCTGAGCAGGAGGAGAAACTTGTTTGGTGTGAGGGTGTTGGAGCCCTGGCCCAGGCTACCCAGAGAGGTTGTGGAGTCTCCTCCTGTGGAGAGATTCCAACCCCAGCTGGAGGGTGACCCTGGGCAAGCTGCTGTGAGTGATCCTGCTTTAGCTAGGTGGGTTGGACTAGATGATCCACAGAGGTCCCTCCCAAGCTGGATTCTGAGATTCTCTTGAGAGTAACAAAAGATTTATTTTTTGTGGGTGGTTGTAGATTTTTCTGGGGTTGGTTGCAGTTGTTTGGGGTTTTTTTAACAAAGGAGTTTCAAATTTGGGTTTTTTCCTGCCAGGTGAAGTCCAGTTGCAGTGAGAACTTGTGTTAATGCGGATGTTGTTGAGTGTCTTTTGTATCCCCATGTCCCTGAGATGTGGTTGTTATAGCAACAGCTTAGCTGTTAACCAGACTTTAGTCTTTGCCAGCTTCACAGCATCGAAAGTAATTAGGTTTTTGCAGCATCTTTAAATACCATACCAGCTAGCCAAGGATCTGAGGATCACTTCCCTCCCCCAGTAAATGAACTACAGGTTATTTCTGTTCCCCAGAAAGGACATTGTCTCTCCAATGTTTTGCATTATTAGGCTGCTTAATTACTTTTCTGCCTGATAATGGGGGGGGGGATGATATTTAATCTTATGCACTATTAAAAGGGGTAAAAATGGTCGTATTTCATAGGACTTGCAACACTAACAATGCCAAAAATCAGATTCCAATGGTAGCATCAGAGCAGCTGAGATGTCATTTTAGAGCTGATTTCTCCCCTCAGTAATTACAATTACTATTTGCATGATCAGATCAACTACCTTAGAGAAAGCACTTCTGCATTATGATCAGATTATCGGCCAGGGCAAGAAGAACAACCAGAGCTGTGCCACGTGCATTTTAGCATCTTTTTGGCCTGGGGTGCTCTGGTGATTGAACAAATACAAATGATCTGAAGTTCAATTCACACATTTTTGCACAAAATAAATTATTTTTTCTACTTTTTTCCCCCCAGAATATATGGTCCAGAATTTGCTCACTAGATGTTTATAATCTTGTTAGGAGGCAATATTGATCTGCAAGAAAAATAAATGGTGTTGGGGAATTTTAATTAGCTCTTTTTAAAAAGTAATTGTTTTTTCTTTCCTCCACTAAACATGCATTTCAGTAAGGAGGTTCCCAAATCAGCTATTTTTCAGGATTTGGATGCCTATGACCCATTTACTGCCATGTGCACCACCCAAATCTGACCAGAGTGAAGGTACTAAATCTGCAGTCCAGCTTTTAGTGGTAGGAGGGCAATCAGTCTTCTGAGACAATGGCTTTGGTTGAAGGGACAAATGAATCTAGGATGATTGAAGCAGCTTTTTATTTCATTTTTATTATTTTTTTTGTCTTTCCATTTTACTTGTGTTAAAAATAGCTGGGAAATCTCAACCACCCCTTTAATGACTCCCTGCAAATGGATACCATCGGTTTGTCAGAGGTGGTCTGTCAGTTGTCAGGACTCATATGATGAACTTGCACAAGGTCACCTTCACTTTTTAACTCAGCCTCCAAATCCTTAAACTTCTGGCTTCAGAAATTCATTTGTGTGTGTGTGTTTCTCTGCTGCTCTCATGGCCTGCCACCTCCTTGCAGCCTCTTCTACAGAAGACTGTGGTAGATGGATAGTTATAGAATCATAGAACCACAGGCTGCTTTGGGTGGGAAGGGACCTTTCAAGGTCATCTAGTCCAACCCCTGGCAGTCAGCAAGGACATCTGCAACTAGAGGAGGTTGCTCAGAGCCCCAAACAACTTGACCTGGAATGGTTCCAGGGATGGGACATCTTCCACCTCTCTGTGCAACCTGGGCCAGGGTCTTGCCACCCTCAATGTAAACAATTTCTTCCTTATCTAGTCTAAATCTCCCTCTTTCTGTTTCAAAGCATCAGCCCTTGTCCTGTCCCAGCAGACCCTGCTAAAAAGTCTGTCCCCAGCTTTCTTGTAGGCTCTTTTAAATACTGAATATTTCTTTCTCCTCATTAACTGCCCTGTAGAAATCGGGCTGGGGCTGTTCCCACCACCTACCACAAGCACTCCTGTCTGTTGGGGTCACTAGCACTGCATTTGTGTCACCTCCACCCTCAGCTTGTGGTGTGCCTCACATCTTCATTAGAGCAGCCTTGGAATCATGTCTTGTAAGGTCAGCCCATGTTTTCTTGGAGGACATCTTGCTCTTAGGCCATCCTGAGATGCAGCACAGCTGTTAGCCTCAAAGTAACACTTGCCACACCCACCCAGAGATGTAGGAGGTCACCAGCTGGAGAACCTTGTTGCCCTACCTCCTTGAGGCACTGCATATGGATCCTGCCCATCTTCTGTATGCCCTGAGGCAGTAGAGAAACATCTCCCACGGGTTGTGACAGGTGATTCAGCAGGAGCTCGGGTGACTCATTGAGCTACCGAGGAGATGAAAATCAATTCCCGCTTGAAAAGATAATGAATTGCCCTTTTGTGTTGTCCATTAATCTACACCAAGTGCTGGGCTGGAAAAAAACAACCCATAATAGTTAACATGGCCAGGAGAGGGAGCTCATAATCCCACCAGTGCAACAAAGACACAGGGAAATAGCCCAATATAGATCATAGCTTCTTAAGGAAGGGCGATAGAAGTTGACTTGAATTAAGTTTGGGGGTTCTTCTCCTGAAGTTCTGAAGTAGAAGTAATGGACAAGTTGAGGCAACCATAGTCAGGTTTTATTTGTGATTATTCTGTTTATTGTCTTTTGCTTAAAATTGAACCAAATTCTGCTCTTAGACAAAAATAATACTAAAAAATCATAAACTCTTGGAAGATACTGAAGCCTTAGACGTGGCGTTGACCCAGCGTGTGCACATAACCTTCCTTACACTAGAATTTGGAGCTGTATCTAGATATACATGGGGGTGCATGCAATGCTGCTTCTATTCCTTTTGAACTCAGGTGGAGCTCCAGAGGAAGGACAAAACTCCAGAGTCCCCATTTTTATCTGTCTTTAGTAACACATTGCCAAACAACTATCTGGAGAGCAGATGTGAGAAGAAGGCTCCTACCAACAAACCCAGCCACGAATTGGTGGACAATAGAGATTTTTGTTTCTTTGTTTTTCCCCCAATGTAGGTCTTTTCCTTACTTGTTGAGCTGCCTGTGGGAGATGATTGACTGTCCTCAGGTCTAGGTGACATCAGGAGCAGGAGACAGCAGTGCTGTGGTGTGTATCCTTCATTTCATTGCTTAAAGAACCTCTAGGTTAATATATTTTTCATAATTTATAGCCAGAATATTAATTACACCTTAAGAAACTGAAAGAAACAGTTACAAAACCTCATGAATAACAGAGAGATTGGGTAGAATCATGGAATCATTTGGGTTGGAAGAGACCCTTTCAGATCATCGCCTCCCAACTGATAACCAGTACTGACAGGTCACCACTAAACCATGTCCCTCAGCACCACATCTTCATGTCTTTTCAACCCCTCCAGGGATGGTGACCCCACCACTGCCCTGGGCAGCCTGACATGCTGGATTTGTTTTCTGCTGTGTGATCTGGAACACTCCAGTGAGACAGGATGACGTGGGGTAGAGGATCCAGGCTGTTGTCACTTCTTCGTCATTCAGGATTGACTTCTGGTGATTAATGCCTGAGAAATCACATGAACTTTTTTTGCTCAGAAGAACTGTGCCACATGGATGGAATTTTCAATCTTCTGCAAATGTCAGGCAATCTGCTGGCAGAAAGCAGCATCCTCATCTCCTGCCTCCTCAACCTTCATAACCAACGTAAATACCAAGCCAACCTTTTTAGAAGTGAGGTTACTCATTTAAATCTGATTGGGAGAGATGCTGATGGTAAGGAGACAAATGTCAAAGGTTTGGAAGGGCTGACTTAAATCTGTCAGGCAACCTTGGGCTTTTAAACTTGCCTGTTCCCTGTTGATGAGGAGCCTGGAGATGTTTGTGGAGTTGGGTTGCATTGGCCAAGGTGTTGCAGGTGGAGGTGAGCTGTTGTGTTTCCTTCTTAAGGTGGAACATCTTGTGCTCCTCTGCTTCTGGTTGCTAAGTAGCCATTCTCTACTTTATACCTTGAGGTAGAAATTTAATAACCTACTGATGTTTACTCTCTTTCCTTCAGAGCCACCAGGTTCCTAGTAATGGGAAGAAATATCTGTCTTTAAGGTCAAACTGTGCTTTGATCACTCCAAGCTGGGCAGAGACATGTTATATAACAGGTTTCCTATACAAACCCATTGCTGTTAACCAGGGTTCACCAGTTAAGGTGTTAGCCTAAAATTAATCTGACCCTTGGCAGACAAATGCTGCAGAGAAGGAAAAGGAATGACAGAGGGAGAGGAAAAAATACAGTTTAAAATCCTAAATCACTATCTTCCTGCACTAATAGCTTATATATCTGAAAATAACTTGCCTTGAAGCTTAACACCTGGGAAAATACCAACACTGTGAGGTGGTAACGGGGCAAAAAAAATCTCTCCTCATCTCTCTGAAGGATAAGGCCATGCTATTCCCATTGAGGGGAGTGCAAGCGCTCTTAGGCTTTCCACAGATGCTTTGATCTTGAGCTTGGAAGAAGTGGTCCTTGAATGTTAACCAACTCTCTTGGGCTCCTTTATCTTCTAGTACCCTGTCCCATGAGATTTCCCCTAGCAATTTCTTGAAAAGATCAAAGTTGGCCCTATTGAGGTCTAGGGTTGTGATCCTAGTAGGCATCCTGTTCCTACCACACGAGATCCTGAATTCTACCATCTCGTGGTCACTGCAGCCAAGGTTGCCTTCAACCTCTACCTTTTCAACCAGACCCTCCTTGTTAGTGAGTATCAGGTCCAACAGCGCTCCCCTCCTAGTGGGCTCGTCCACCACTTGCATCAAGAAGTTATCATGAATGCACTGGAGGAACCTCCTGGACCGGGAATGGCTGGCTGAGCAGGCTTTCCAGCAAATATCTGGGTAGTTAAAATCCCCCATAAGAACCAGGGCCTGTGATTGCGAGGCCACTGTTAGCTGCCTGGAGAAAGCCTCATCAGCTTCCTCATCCTGATCAGGTGGCCTGTAATAAACACCCACAACAGTATCACCCATGCCAGCCTGCCCCTTAATTTGCACCCATAAACTCTCAACTCTCCCCTCATTCACTCCTGGACAGAACTCAATACATTCCAGTTGCTCTCTCACGTAAAGAGCAACTCCCCCACCACGCCCTGCAGATCTGTCTTTCCTGAAAAGGACATAGCCATCCATGACCACATTCCAGCCATGAGAGCTGTCCCACCATCTTCCCTTTGGCAAGGCAGACAGGTTCAGAGAGAAGACTTCTTGTCTGGTGGTCAACCCAGCCCTGACCCTTGCCAGTGTCACAGGCACAGAACAAAGCATCTGCTATGAGAATCTCACAGAGAACAAACAGCATTTGGGAACTATTGGTGGTTAACAACTGCTCCTGGAAAGGTGCAAAGGGAACCCTGCAGGGAAGGATGAGAAGCAAGCACAAGGGCAGGCTGGAGAGAAGAAATATCATCTCTCATTGACGTGTCTGGGTGAGTCATACCCCCTGGGTCTGACTCAGCACTGAGCACTTGCTGCACTCCCCAGAACATCTCCCAGCTGACACCAGTCACTGCCCAACACAAAGCAAACTGGCTCTGCAGGGCACTCTGGTGGCTTTGGGTAGTGATGTAGGGGTTTGACCCTGGCAGCCTTCTGCATCTGAGCACCTGGCAAAGTCTTCCTGACATCTGGCTGAAGAAAGTGTATAAAGGCAAGTGCTGGGTCTTGCACTTGGGTCACAATAACCTCATTAAATGCTCCAGGCATGAGGCAGAGTGGCTGGAAAGATGCCCACCAGAAAAGAACCTAGGGGTGCTGATCAGGAATGGCTGAAGGAGAGCCAGCAGAGTCCCCAGGTGTCCAAAAGGCCAACAGCATTGTTAGCTCAGCTCAGCACTAGTGGGACCAGCAGGACTAAGGGCAGGGTTTGTTCTCCTAGACTGGGCATTGGGGAGGCCACACCTCCAATCTTGGGTTCAGGTTTGGACTCCTCACTCCAAGAAGGACATTGAGGTGCTGGAGCATGTTCAGAGAGGGGTAAGGAAGCTGATGAAGGAGCTAGAGCACAAGTGTTGTGAGGAGCAGCTAAGGGAACTGGGGTTGTTTAGCCTGGAGAAGAGGAGGCTCAGGGGAGATCATCTCACTCTCTCTAACTCCCTGAAGGAGTTTGGAGCCAGCTGGAGGCTGGTCTCTTCTCCCAGGTGACCAGTGATAGTACAAGAAGAAACAGCCTTAAGTCATGCCAGGAGAGGTTCAGGTTGGGTATGAGGAGAAATTTCTTCCCTGAAAGAGTGATTAAGCATTGGAAGAGACAGTCCAGGACAGTGGTAGAGTCACTATCCTGGACTGATTTAAAAGATGTGTAGATGTGGAACTTTGTAACATGGTTTAGTGACACAGAGGTGTTGGGTCAGCAGTTGGTTTTTTCCAACCTCAATGATTTTTTGATTTTACCCTGCTGTCTCACAGCCTGTTTTCCTAAGAAAGAGTGCAAACCCATTTCTGACACCCTCTGATCCACCATCCAAGCCTAAATCAAGCCATCACCTGCATTTTCTAGAATCTACTTTAAAAGCTACAGAGCAAACCAACCTGAATGAGACAGAACAACCTTGTTGTGATGCACAAACACTTTTTTGCTCCTTCCTATCTAGATTTTCTCCCGTTTTCTGGGAAGGCCTCTCTTCATGGTGCTGCAAACCACCCCTCGGGTGGCTCTGCCCAGGTCCTGGACAGCTGTGGTGCTTCAGAGCTGCCGTTGCCGTGCCTTTGCCCCAGCGTCAGCGAGATCAGAACCTGGCTCCCTGCCACTGTGTGTGGGGTTTGGGAGAGATCAACAGGATTATGCTTCTCATTGTTTGCTCAAAAACTACTTTATTTGTGTGGGTTTGTTTTGTTTTTTTTTTTTTAATCCCTAACAAGGTTCATGAGTGCTCTCTGTGAGAAAGATGTGATGTTGATGTTTCCTTTCAAAGGGAAGACTCGAGGAACTGAGATAAATCAGAGAAGCAAACAGTCCCTGAGTTTGGACGTGGTGTCTCAGGGTGTGTTTTCAATGCTATTATCTTCTGGGGTATGTTGGATAACTTCTGTTCTTACTGAGCTGAGCAGAGGGCTGGGAGGCAGGAGAGCCATGATGGGCTTTCCAGATCTGCCACAGAGGTCGTGGGTGGATGTGGGTAAATGGCTGAATCTCTTCATGCAGCTCTTGATATTGAACTTCTGTAGTTTGACTCTTTGGATGGCATTGGCGAGGCCCTGGTGAGTCTCTGCCACAGCTCTCCGTTGCAAAATCCCAGTGTGGTAGGGATTGGAAGGGACCTCTGGCAATCATCCAGTCTAATCCCCCTGCTAAGGCAGGGTCAGTCACAGCAGGTTGCCCAAGATCAACTCCAGGAGCCTTTGGAATCTCTCCACAGAAGGAGACTCCACAATCTCTCTGGGCAGCCTGGGCCAGGGCTCTGCACCCTCACACCAAACAAGTTTCTCCTCCTGGTCAGTGGAACCTCCAGGGTTCCTGTTTGTGCCCAGTGCCCCTTGGCCTATGCCTGGCCACCACTGAGCAGAGTCTGGCCCCAGCCTCTTGTCCCCACCCTTTAGCTCTTGCTCAGCATTGAGCAGATCCCCTCTGCGGCTGCTCTTCTCCAGGCTAAGCAGCCCCAGGGCTTTCAGCTTTTCCTCCTCCCAGACATGCTCCAGTTGCCTCAGCATCTTCCTAGCTTCTGCTGAACTCTCTCCAGTAATTCCTTGTCTCTCTTGAACCGAGCAGCCCACAACTGGACCCAGGACTTCAGAAGTGGTTTAACTAAGACAGAGTAGATTGGGAGGATTACCTCCATCCTGGATGATGAATGTGGCTCCATTTCATGTGAGCACAAGATCCCAAACTTCTGGGCTTTGATACACACAGCTGGGCTGTCTGGACAAAAGCTACTCCTTTGGAAACATTGCATGATTCCTGAAAAGTTAAAAATAAACTATATCCATAAATGCTGTGTTTCTGATGTTCTTTATGTGAGGACATGTATTCCTGTAAAAGAGTAGTATTTTTTTATTTCATTTTTTTAATCTTCATTATCCTTTTCTGGAGGTTTAAATTATCTCGAGTTCTTCTTCAGCAGAACCACAAAATTGCTCTTTAGGCAATTACTCAGAGGGAGTGTTCCATTAGGTGACAGTCACACAACCACAGCACAGGCCTTTTCATCCATAACTTGCTGATACTTCTGCTCACTAAGTGTCTGAGAAGGTCAATAAAATATTCCAACGGGCTCAGGCTGGCCTGCATATTGCTGAGGCTGAGGGAGAACATCAGATTTCCACATGATCCTAAGAGGTCTGTTTGTTAGGATAAATAATGTGGATGTGCTTTGTTGCCCTAGAAAGGCTTTTCTGACTTGCTTTCATCATCTTAGAATATCTGATTTCTAGCCTGAGTGTTGACCTTCTCCTGGGTGGTTTTTCCAGTCCTCTGGTATGGTACTTCTTCTGGCAGAAGGTATGATGATGCCATCAAGCATTTGGGACAAACTTTTGGCTAAGGACTCAGGTTTTCAGGAAGCTTGAAGGTCTCCTTTTTGAAGCCCAGTCCTTACAGGTCCTGTGGTCTTTGATGGGTCAGAATCTTAGTCTCTCCCTATGCCTCAGTTTCCAGGCTGGAAGAAAGCAACATTTCTCCATCCAACAGGGGTATTGTGAGCATAAGTATGTTAAGAATGCTGAAGCACTCCAGTCCTAGGGTGATGGAGGCTTTTGAACCAGGATGGGCAGATAGCCAAGAAAGCTTTCCACACATTTCAATTTAATTGTTGGAATCTAATAAGATTGAGCCACATCCTTGTTGCTGCACAGCAGGAGTTTCACTGACTCATGGAGAGGCAGACTGGTTGAAAATTCTGCAGTTGTTTCTATGATTAGAGTTTCCTAGACTTACAGCCATGTGAGAAGAGGACTCACCTTGTTCAGGCTGCTCCAGCAGTAGATTTTCGGAAGTGTTTTGTTCCTCCTAGACTCCAGCAAAAGATTTTTGCCAACTTAACTGGTTCTATGGGTCTACAATCCTCTAAAATCAAGGACTGTTCACCTTCCTATGTTTTGCCAGTGTGCAGGAGCAGAAGAAGCTGGCTGGGAGGCAGCATGGCCAGGAGAGCTGATCCAAAGTAGCCAAAGGAGAACATCATGACCAGTATGTATATAAACAGGTGGGGAGTGGGCTCGGGGCAGATTGCTGCTGGAGCATCAGTGAGCAACTGTGCTATGCAACACTTGTCTTGGGGTTTGTTTGAGGTTTCTTTATGTAATAAAAACTCTGCTGCTTCTGCCACCTATAGCAATGAAGGCATCTGCTCCCTCTGAGCAGGACCAGCAGGGTGAGATGACCATTCCCTGTTCCCTACATGCCAAGATTGTGAGCTCAGATCATCTACCTGCAGCCAACTATGTGCTGATGGTGACAGGTAAGCAGAGGTGTTTGGAGATGAAGGCCACCATGGCTCTTCCTGGAGATGATTACCCCAGAGGCAGCAGAGCAGATAATGAGAAGCCTGGCAGGGAGGATTGAAAGTGAGAGCAGCTCAGGTTTACCAGTGAGTCATGGTGCAGTGCTGGCAGCAGCATGGTGTGTTTGTGACAGGATGAGTCAGAGGATGGAAAGATACAGTTAGGAGTTCCTCAAGCTGGCAGTGGTGGTTAGAGCCCATCTCAGCACTTCACGGTCATGCCCCTCTGCTGGCTGCAGCTGGGGAGGCTTTTTCCTAGGGCACTTGGCCTCCAAGGTGGCTGGACTCTGCCTTTGGGCTCACCAACCTTGGGGAGATGTTTCCACTTCAAACCTGCAACACCAACAGAGCCAACTTGGCCGTGTCAGGTCTTTCACTGAAAGAAGTGGACAATTCAGAGCACCATACATCCTGCTTGATCTGTCAAAAAGAGATTCTTGGGAACAGAAAGGGCATATCTAGGGAGAGAATGGTAGAGAAGCAAGAACAACACTCTCCCTGACCCTTCACCACTTCTTCTACAGCCCAGACACGTCTTGGACAGGAATTTGAAGTGCCAGCTTTTGTTGCCTGCCTTTCTGTGCACCTTCTACCAGTGGTGGTAGAGGGATGAGAAGATTGACCCTTTCCTGACACACCACATCTCAAATCCTAGAATCCCAGCATGGTAGAGGTTGGAAGGGACCTCTGGAGGTCACCTAGTCCAACCCCCTGCTAAAAAGCAGGGTCACCTCGAATGATCACCAAGTGCTACTGATTTACCTCTTTACAGCCACCCTCCCACCATGGAGGCAAATACTGTTTTTTTTCCAACCAGTGAAAGGAATAGCAGTTAAATGGAGGTACAGCAGAAACTGGTGGTAGGACTGAAGCTAGAGCATCACTGGCAGCAGAACTACCCCTAGGCTTAGGTGCACCAGAGACCAGTGAAGCATCCCAAATGATGGTGCAGGATCGGGCTGTGGTCAGAGGGTTCTTTCCCTGTGAAGATCCCAGGGCTGGTTTCAGTGTCCTGAGACAATCTACTTATTTCTCTCTTGCTTAGGCAGAGTGGCTTCTGAGCGCACATTGATATGCTCCAGATCTCATCCCCTCCACACTTTCCTCTTGTGCCCATGGCCAGAAACATCAAGATTGTCCTGAGCAAGGAATTCCCTTGGGTCATAAACAAGGTAATGAGAACTTATCAAAGGGCAGTTTTGACATGGTACCAAAGAGTTTTCCAGCACAGCTATTTCCCTCCTGTGCCACACCCTGATTCGGCTGGATAAAGGTAAGCTTGGGAGGCAAGGCAGGAGGTGATGTGCTAGGGCTGCCTCATTAAAACCTCTGTCTAGAGCTGCTGCTCTGCCTCCCTGTTGCCACGGAAGGTTTCTATGGCAAAGAGCCACCAAGAAAAGGAGAAATAGAGTTAATGTTCAGAACAGATGAGCTCAACGTTGTCAGCAGCTGCCTGAGGGACACGAGACCAAGGGCTTCCTCCTAGCTATGGGGTCATAAAAGGGATGTCAAGCTCTCCTGGTTTGAGCTAGAGCAGAACTCATTCTATACAGTGACTTCTCAGCTCACTCTGCTCTTCGCAGGTCACGGCATGTTCTCCCTGACAGTGCATGCTGCTAGCAGTGACAACACTCCATGGGGAGAGTTAGTCCCAAGGCTTGGGCTGCAGAAAGGCTCTGCCTTAGACTTGCTTCTCTGCAGACCAAGGACACTGCTACAGCTTGTGTCCCACCTTGGGGTGCAGGAAGTCAGAGGTGGCACCTGCAGGGAGGAGGGGATGGGAGAGGTGACCCTGAACTGACCAACAAGGGATTCCATCCCATGGATGTCACAGTCAGGATAAAGCTGAGGGATCACCAGGGTCAAGCCTCTCCTTCCATGGCCAATGTCCGAGGAGGGCTCTGTCTGTTCTGCCTTTGATCCTGATCCATGTGTTCCTGAACCCAGTTCCATAACCCAGCTCCTGAATCCATTTCTCATCTGCTTCTGAGTCCAGTCTGGGACTTCCCCAGTGCTGTACCAGCACTGTGATGGACAGTGATGGTGACAGTGAGGGAATTGCCATCAGAGGGTTTGGGTTTGACATTGGCTTTGTATCTATTTGTATATTTCTTGCAGTTATTCTCATTAAAGCTCTTTTCATTTGCTTTTCCAACCCATAAGTGTCTCTCCCTTATTCCCTTTCTCTTCCCTTTGGCAAGACAGAGGGGATCAGAGAGGGCATCTGGCACTTGTCTGGTGGCCAGCCCAGCCCTGACCCATGACATACTCATCTCACAGTGTCTGACAGTAAGTTACCTTGATAAAAAAGAAGCAAATCTTTGCCTGGAGGAAATAATTTTCTCAAAGTTCCAAAGGACTTTCTTCAAATCCTGCTCATTTCTCCTGCTCTCAGATGCTCAGCTACAGACTTGGAAGGGATTTTAATTCACTTCCTAAGAGGAAAGATGGTTGGTGGGAAGCACTTTGCAGCATGTTGGGTTTAAGAGGTGCAATAAAACATTGTAATGGGTGTGTGCTCCTCCAAACTGCTCCCTGGGATGAGGACAGGCTCTGCCTTCATCTGCTGGCTTCTAATCGCTCTGGAGCTTTACCCAGAGATGCTTCCCACAACTTGGATGTATGATTTTTTAATAGGCACACTTCACAACTTAAAGCTGTAACTTAAAGACACTAGAGAGTGCTGTCAGAGCTGAGCTGGGTGATCTGCAAGGGGTGGTACCCCTCCTTAGACGCTACTCCAGGGGTGACTTGAATCTCCTGCTGCAGTTAAATAATACTCTAAATGTCATCACTGTTTCCAGGATTAGCAGAGCGCTCAGGAGTGATGATCTGTGCTCTGACAATCCCTAAGCCTCTGCAAGCAGCAGTGAAAACTACCTCATTATCTCCAGCAGCAAATGCCTCTCCTAAATAGCCTGGGGAAGTCAAGCTGCAAACGGAGTTTGCATAGACTCTAATGAAACCATAGGCTGGGCTGGGTTGGGAGGGACCTTTAAAGGTTATCTAGTCCAAAACCCCCGGACATCTTCAGAGATGGAATGGTGGTGTGGCTAGTGTGGAGATGTCAAGCCCTGGAATAGGCTTGTCCAGGGAATCACCTTCCCTGGAGGAATTTAAAAGAAGTGGAGATGTTTTGCTGAGGGACATGGTTTAGTGGTGACCTGACAGTGTTGGGTTAATGGTTGGACTCCATGATCTTAAAGGTCTCTTCCTTTAGAATTCTATGATTTTACATATATATATATATATGTATGTACACGCACACTACAATCCCTGTGCTCACCCACCAGGAACCAATAAAGCAATGCTTTCCTCATCCCTTGGATGGAAAGTGAAAAAGCAAGCTACAAATCCAACTTTGTACTCATAGGATATGTAGGAGGACAAATCTTCCTGTCTTCTCAGGCAAATGACTGTTCAAAGTATTTTTCCACCACAACACCTAGGAAGCTGCTGAGATGTACAGTTCAAAAAGTAAAACAGGTATCTAGACCAGAAATATGATACATCTATTTTCAGATGCCACAAAACACATGTTCATCAAGAAGGCTATTCAAAAATTCATCTCCTTAGGACATCAGCATTAGACTACTGAGGAGACTGAGTACTGGACAGCACAGGCAGAAAGTCGTGACCTGTAAAAGGTGAGCAACAAGGAAAAGTCATTTCCTTGGGGAAAAAAGGCAAATGTCCCAGTGGATGTGCTGCAGGAGAACTAAATTCCACTCTGTCTCCACAGTTTGATATGTAGAGTATGTATTTTTGAAAGGTCACATCCTTCATCTATTTATAAACCAGGCTGCTGCTGCTGCTGCTGCTTTTGGCTGCTGCTCTGGGGACATGCTGTAGCACAGGAGTTAATTTTCCAAGAAAATAAGGTGAAATCCCACTTCCCCCCCACACACACTATTCTGGATGTTGTAGCTATAGGATTTGGTCATCAAGAACTTTGCTCAGCAATGACATAGTCTCAGAATTTATGATGAAGGTGATTAAGCCAGGCTTACTGAGTCAAGCCCTCTGCTGAGCCAGGAGGATTGGAAATGGAAGAAAAGGAAGTGACACAACTTGGTTAACAAATGAGTTAGCCAAGAAAGCAACCTTGGAGGTGTCAGCCTCCATGATGGAAGGCTCTCCAAAGCCTGAGGTGGCCCTAGAGAACCAAGCTCCTCAACACTTCTGCTGACCTGCCACTCTCGGTCCTCCCAGATAGCTCCATCAGCCTGCAGCGTGTCCAGGCTGCCAAGGACTATTTATCTTCTCAGGGATGGGTGGTGGTAAGCAAGGGAGATCTCCCTAGCCTCATTCATCACCTGGCTTTGGAGAGCACTTTTGCAGGAAACCATTTTGCTGTCAGATTCTGTTTGCATCCCCAAACTTCCTTGCAGGGATGTAACAGATCTCCCCTTGCTGGACTTGTGTTGGGCTTATCTCTGTTAATGATTCATCTGTGTTCTTAGCTTTTCTGTGGCTGTACATGGTGTTCCCGGCCCAGCTCTTACACACTTCATCCAGGAGCACAAGTACTGGCAGTGTCTAAGTGGATTGTTGCTCTGCTGTGACATTGATCAGCAGGTGGCAAACCACACAGCCCTGGTGGGAAGTATGTTCCTTGCAAGAAACCACACGTTGCATCTCCTCCCAATAGTCTGACACCTTCTCTTAGGGCTCAGAGGAGAGAGAGAGAAGTAGGGGTGGGAGGTTCTAACCCCACCTGGAGGTGATCCTGGGCAACCTGCTCTGGGTACCCCTGCTTTAGCAGGGGGAGTTGGACTAGGTGATCTCCAGAGGTCCTTTCCAACCTCTACCTTTCTACAGCAGGAGCATTGTGCCTACTCTTCTGTCTGTTAACACGAGCTTAGGGCAAGAGGAAAATAACCCAAAAAGGCTTTACCAAGGTGTCCCTGAGCAAAGTTCTGGCAGGGTAGATCCCATCATCTCCAGTGGATGAGAAACCCCAGTGGTGGGGACTGCAGCAATCAGAATAGCAGGAGAACTGCCCTGATGTGTGTCAGTGTACTGGTTATGGCTGGGATAGAGTCAATGAAAACTTGACCAATACATGCTCAAATTTTCATGACTGCTTAGTCCTCCTTTGAGCTTTTCAATGGAGTGGTACAAAGTCCACCCCCCAGTTATGCCAGAAGAGATTTACTCATAGTTCAGCATGAAGCCAAACAGATCTGGTGCTCAGATGTGGTGACATAATCAGGAAGCCACAAAGGTGGTAGGAAACTCATTCTTTCTTTTAGAACCTGTCCTGGATCCCGTTCATCCCACCCAGAGGACTTGGCTGCTTCATGGTGCTCCCACCAAGCTGCCCTGCAAGATGCTGGCTCTTCTACTAGGATATTTTTAGGTGGATGCCAGGAAGGCCTTTGGGAAGCAGATCATGGAGCAGCAACTGTAGGAGTTGGGGAGCTGCCAAACAACCATTTTCTAGCTCTCCTCCTGGAAGCATGTAGGACCTGCATGGCTGATTGTCTCAGCAGAGGAAGGCAGAGCATGAGGCTGCTACTCATCCCATAGCAAGTCTGCTGGATGTCTGTGGTGAATTTGTAACAGCTCTACTATATAGGTTCTCACCAGTGCACATTACATTCGGAATCAGAGGTGGCTTTTCTTTCTTTACAAGAGGAAAACATTGTAAGTGAACCTGTAATTTGGAGTACTCTGATTCCAAGGCATCTCCAGATTCTGAGTGGTTTCCTGGAATAACAGCCTCTCTCAGGAGAAACAGCAAATGCTTTTAATCAGCCACATTCAGAGCTCTGCAACATCTGCAGATGAATTATTAACCTTCTCAAATGTGTCCAAATGGTCCAAAAGTCAGGAATAACCTGACTCTTCAGCTAAGCAGCTCTAGTTCAGGGCTTCGCCTTTCCATGTTATGCACCAGAGGCTCTGCACCTGCCTGCTGCTGCTAACTGGAGTTCATTACAGCTCCTACAGACCTCTCCAGAGGTGCTGAACAATTGCAAATTGCAGTTGATACCCAGCTGTGTCCATATCGATTTATACATCACGGAGTAAATATGGGTACTGTGCATCTTGGGGGAATATAAGGGATGCTCCAGGGAACACAGCTCCCATGAGGCACTCATCCCTGCATGTGACTTGTCCACAGAAGTCCTCCACTCCCACAATGCTACATTTGACCTGAAGGAATGGAGAAGTAGTCTAGGTGGGGTTTACCTGGGGAAGCAGGTTTGAGTCATCTCCTTCAGGATGAAGCTGTAAAGCACAGCATGGCTCAGAACACCTGGGTTCCAGCCTCGGGCCCTACCATCTCCAGGAGATGAGATACCCCAATGGTGAGTCAAGTTAAGAAGAATCATAGGTGGTTTGTGTTGCTTCACCTGAGAAAGAAGATAGTTGGAAAAGTGCTTTCAGAAACACTACTGACTGCCATATTATATGGGACTCAAACCCTCTCCCCCTGCAGGGTGGAAATAGCCTGTTAGAAAAACAGAATTGCAACAACTCAATTTCTTCAGTTGAGGTAATGTGGTTACTTTCATTTTTCAATCAACAAATGTTCTTGTTTAAGAGCCCCAGCTGACACAGGAATGGAGCCATCAAGGTGCAGAGGTAAACAAAACACTTGCAGCAGCATATGAATTAATGACAGAATAAAAAGGTATTAACTCTTACGGATACCAAACAGAGTGAATTCTGCTCTATGAACAAAGAGGAATCCCTCAGGCCTTGAAAAGTGTGTTCAGCAACTTGTTCTATTGAGGCAAAACAGAGAATTTCTGTTCAATCTGCTTCTTGAGGAGCACCTTAAATATGAGGACACAAAGAAGACACTGCAGCTTTTAAGAGGAAGGTGTGAGCTGACACTTGTGGTTTTTTTTCTTTGCTGGACGAAAGCCACTGATAAGCCAAGAGTTCAACCCAGCTGCATCTGGGATGTTGGTAAACTGCAGCATGAAAAAGGGATTCAAAATCTCCTCCTTGTTTTGCCTAAGTGAAAATTGCAGGGTGGCCACTTTGGTTCAAATCATAAAATTACCTTAATTTAGAATCTTACAGTGTCCTGACTTGGAAGGGACCCATGAGGATCATCAAGCCCAACTGCTGCCTATGCACAGGACAACCCCAATTATATTTGGTATGTAATTATAATTATAAGCTTGGTGGTGTATCTGTTATGGCTTATGTATTCCATGTGCACTATTACCACCATGACTGTCCCACTGCACATGGAAGGAGAACATAGAACCACAGGGAAAGAAGATCGGAAGGGCTGTGACTATTCGCAGCACTTCACCCCACAGAGCATCTCTGCAGAGGACCTCTCTGGCGTGGTTCAGCGGAGCTGGTCTGGTGTTGTGATGTACCTTTTGATGATGCTGTCTTGCATATTCCAGTAAAAAACTCTGCAGAAGAATTGGTTGCACATAGCAAGAGGCAGCACCAGCTACCAAGAGGGTGCTGCCTCTTTAATGTTTGCTCATTATTTCATTTCACAATGGAGCTGGAGGTTCCTTTGTTGGAAAGAAAGAACTGCACAGGGAGGTTAGCTGTTCGCTTCCTCTGGCTGGAAGAGGAAAGGGTATTGATCACAGAATGATAGAACTGTTTAGGTTGGAAAAGACCTTTCAGATCACCAAGTCCAGCCATTAACCCAACACTGCCAGGTCACCACTAAACCATGTCCCTCAGCATCACATCTCCATGTTTTTTTCAATCCCTCGAGGTATGGTGACTCCACCACTGTCCTGGGCAGCCTGGGCCAGGCCTTGACAAGACTTTAGAGGAAGAAGTTCTTCCTAATATTCTACCTGAACCTCCCCCAGCCGAACTTGAGGCCATTTCCTCTTAGCCTATTGCTTGCTCCTTGGGAGAAGAGACCAAAATCAGCTTGAGACTGCCACAAAGTTCTGTTCTACAATGTGCAGCTCTGCTGTTATTTATTTAAAGTATGGCTTTGTTTGGAATAAAATGCAGTGATTCCACGTCCCAGGGTCACAAGCACTTAAGTGCATCTTGAATGGCAACAGATTTGTCCTTCTCTGGAGTACAAAGGTGAATTTAACTCTGGTAGTTTTTCAGTCTCATGTTTAATATTTCCCTTCATCCAAGTGAGTGGGACCTGCAGGGGTCAAAGGTCAAGCTCTGGCTGAGCTCCTGTCATCTGCTATTGCTCAGGGTAATGGTGACACTGAAGATGAGGCCTTGTTTCTGCACTCTTTGTACTACCTTTCCAAAAAGGAGTCAAAATCCACCTCTGCACACTTAGCAGAGTTGACTTGCTGAAGAATACCACGGGGGGAAAAAAACCCCAAAAGCCAAATAGAAACTGTCATCCTGGAAATGCTCATTCCTGAGCTGCCCTCGAGCAAACCATGTGTGACTCTCAGAGGTACACACACACAGAATCCCTTTGGTAAAACAGGCACAGCTTCTCCAGAACTTCCAATGCAGGTCTGTCAGGAGCTCCAGAGCCATTCCAAGTGCCCAGCTCTGTGGTAGCCATGATGAGAGATGGCAATGAAGCCACCTGTAGAGCAGCTCAACTCCTTCAGCAGAGCTTCCCAGAGCTGCTACTGTTGCTACTCCCATACAAAAATTCAGTTTTACATCTTACTAGACCTTCACCACAGAGTCTGCCTTGGCTGGACAGATCATTTATCTCGCTCCTGCTGGCAAGAGACTCAGAGTTATTAATTATATGTGGCAAATTCCCAGAACAGGCAATGCAGATGTGGCCCTGGCTGACCTCAGCAAGCTTTTCAGGTACCCACTTCTCCTACAGATCATGCCGGTCTAGCCCAGAAAAACAGAAGCATATGATGCCAGCTTATTCTACAGTAAAACAATTGACTCAACAGAAGAGTTGTCTCTAGAAGTGACACAAAAAAAATAGATGTTTCTGTTTCAAATCACAGAATTTGAAGGACCACCAGGGGTCATCTAGACCAACCTCCCTGCTCTAGCAGGGTCACCTAAACCATATCACTCAGGATTGTGTTTAGATGGTTTTTTAATCTCTCCACAGAAAGAGACTCCACAACCTCTCTGGGCAGCCTGGGCCAGGGCTCTGGCATCCTTACAGCAAAGAAGTTTCTCCTCCTGTTCAGGTGGAAAAATCAGTATGATTTTATCGACTGCCACAAAGAAACACAGTCTATTGTCCAGAAATAATTTATTCATCAACAATAAAACACTGAATAGAAAAAGCTTTATAAATAAAACTATATATATATATATAATGCTTTATTTTTTTCTTTATTCGATACTCCACAAAAGAAACCACTACAGACAGTAACAAAATAATCCAGTTAATCTTAAAAATTCCAAATGAGAATCATCACTCTTCATTGATCAGGTTTGATTAACAATGCAAAGGTTGTTTACATATGGTGGTTGTACTTGATTTCATTCAATCGTTTCAAGAAACACTGGAAGCAATTTGGGGTTTTTTGCCCCATAATTTATAACATCTAGAAGTATATCAATAAACAATAGAACAGCTCTGAGGAAGATACGCAGAATGTTCAGTGGTAAGGAGTCTACTGTAGGTTGCTCAGTGGGAGAGCGGGAATAAATCACAACTGAATTGGGGTAGAAGTCAACACATACTGAAGAGAAAGAACAGTTGGGGATCAATTACATGTTTTCCATCGCCCGTTTAGTGATGTGATCTCTTTCCAGCTCTGATTTCTCCTGTTGTAGATACTCCAGCACCTTTGCTAGCATATCCTCATCCAGATACTGCCTGGTCTGCGTGTCATCATTCTCCCTGGCCATGGAGAGCCTTTTGCTGAGCGAAGCCAGCTTGGTGACCTCCTGAGGTCCCAGCTGGCTGAGGTGCTCCCTGATGGCCTGCTCCAGCCGGTCTTCTTCCTGCAGGTCGCTTTCAGGAGCCGCCAGCGGGACACGTTTCACCTGGTTGGTGTTGACGACATCGGGATATTTGGCCAAGGCCTTTGCCAGGTAATCAGCCAAATCCTCGTCCTTCTCATTCAGCTTCTCGTAGTCCGCTTGACGTCTTTCCAAGTCGTTGATCCAGGCGGCCTTCGGGGAGAGGTGGCCTTTCAACCTTCTGGGGACATAGGGCAGCCTTGGCAAGTCATTTTCTTGATTAAATCGATTCAGGAAGTAGGAAGGGTTCTGATTAGCCAAGTTGTCAGTTCCCAGAAGACTGACAATGTCTTCAATATTGAGGTCTTCAGGTAGGCTTTCTGGAATGACATTAAGAGGCTGCTTCACGTACCCGTTTTTGGAGTTCACATTTTTAAACATATCACTCTGCCCTAGATCGGCTTCAGCCATCTCCTCTAGGTCTTCTGGGAATTCTACTTCCTGCTCAGCTTCCAGCCGTTCACTCTGAAGCTGCTTTTTTTCCCCAGCTTTCAACATGTCAATTAAATCCTCTGGAGGAATTTGTAAATTCCTTGAGATTTCAATCAGCTGAGCTACAGACTGAGGATCCAGCTGCCTATCTAAAAATGTGGGTGCTCTTTTTTCCTCCGGGTCTCCTCCAGTCCTAAATTTCCTATTCCCAGCACTGCCCATCAGCCTCGTCAGGTAATAATTCATTAGCTTTGAGACATCGTCTGACATTGGATCTTTGTTGTCTCTTCTGATTTCATCCTCAAGGAAGCTGAGTTTCCCTGATCTTTTCATTTCATCTTCCACCTCCTCTTCGTGTTTATCGATTTCCTCTTTGCTGTCTTTTATCTCCTCTTGGGTTTGACTTTCCACTTTCTCCTCTATGGGATTCCAATCTTCTCCTCCAACCACATCTTCATAGGCAATGTTATTCACTTTGTAGACATCGTCTTCATCATCTGCATACAACTTCTGGTCCTCATCCAGCTTCTCTTTCTTGTGGTTACTCGACCCTGCCATCTTCCCCAGCTCCTGGAACACAGACTCCAGTGTAGCAAGACTTTGGGGTGTGTATTGCTCTTCCACTATCTCATTAGTACGCTTGAAAGGACTGTCTCTTGAAGCATCTTCATAGTGCCCAAGTGGCATTTTGAGGTATTTTTGCCACCTCTCTGGCCACTTGTACACCTCGTAATCATCAGTGACTCCAGCTGGGAAGTTGCTGTCTGAACCCAGACTGTAAGGTTTGTTCTCCTTTGGGCCAACTTTTGACTCTTTCTCTGCTTGTCGCAAGGCTTCCAACATTACCTTAACCCACTGGGACTCATCTTCAGTCAGAGCATTCCTCATGTTGTCTGGCAGGTGAACTTGGTCTTTGCTTTCTTTCTGTTGCAGGAGATAGGGAACACTTTGATAAGAGCTGTAATCAGGGCTGCTTTCTCCCTTGCTGGTTTGCTTCCGCAGATCTTCTATGTATTCCAGGGCTTTGATCATGTCAGGGTTTGGGAACCTCTGTAAGGTCTTCATCACATAGTCTGGATCTTTCTGAAGCAGCTGATGCTGCTGGAAGGAAGCTGCATCAACCCAAGAGATGAGGACAAAGCAGAAGGTAAGAGTGAAGGCTACTCCCAGCTGGAAGGCTTTAGTTTCTGCCATCTTTAAAATATTTCCTTAAAATGAAGAAGAAGAAGAAAAAAGAAGCAGTTAACATATGAGGATACACTTGGGTACATGAGAAGCAAAATGGAGATTGTATTTTCAACTGGAACTCCTCACGGAGAAGACCACCAACACTATACCTAATTATGGCAACATCATATAAGGCATATGTGGAATCCATATGTTTTGGTGGAAATATGAGATTTTCTGAGTCTTTTTTATTCGTTTCCTACACCAGACATTTCTTATCTCTATTCTCAATATACTTTAGGAACCTCTATTTTCCAACGGCAGCACCAAAGTATAAACCACAAATCCTATCTAGCTTGTGAAATGCCCATAGATGGGCATTTTGATGAGGAAAAACTAAAGTTTTGAAGGGTGAAATCAGTATCTCCACGTGTCTGAATGCTACTCAAGATATCAAAGCTGTGCACAGATCTTTCATGAGGTTGTTCCATTGGGCTAAAGTAACACTGCTGAAAGGTGTTGGGTTGCAGTGAAAAATGGAGTGAAGTGCAGAACCTGGCATGGGAAATGACTTGCAGGTTTATTTATGTCATCACTGATAGTGTTATTGCTTCCTTTTTTTCCCCCTGCCATTCCATTAAAAAGAAATAAAATGCAAACAAACAAAATGTATATTATTTGTGTTAGAAGTGAATTTTAGTTCAGAGGCTCCTTCAGTCACTGATTTTTCTATGGGCAGTGATCCCCTATACAAAGGACAAACTATAAGTTACCCTAAAGGTACAACATAATTTTACTGAATGCCTTGGAAATGAGCTCGAGGAGGTTCTGAGTGGTGACTTAATTCATCCATTCATTCTTTAATTCATTCATTCCCTTCAGCAGAAATTGAATCAGGTCCCAGGACAGGCAGGAACATGGCTGTTGGCAACAGTGAGCTAAATTCAGTTAGACTAAATCAACAGAAGCCCAGCCCAGGTCTGCCCAGCTTATGGCGACAAACTCTGGAATAGAAGTGGGAACAAATAGCCTTTGAGAAGATGACACTACTATGAGGATGGAGCTGCCCAAGCCATAGAGAGAGCAGAGCACCCTCCACCTAGCCAAGGGAGGAATTGCCGTCACCCATTCCTAGGAGATGCTCAGGCACAGGTATGGGCTGGGGCTATCAGACCAATTAGGCTCTTTTCTGATCCAGTTGTATTAACAGATAAAGGAGAAAGAAATCATAAGGATAGAAACCACTTTGATTAATTGCCCTATTTTGGTTCCTTTGGGTTTTGGCTTGGTAAAAGCATCCTGCTGAGATGCTGGTGATTCATGACCTACTGAAAGGGTTCCTTGGACCTCTGTTTATCCACTGCTGCAAGGAGAAAGCAAGCACGAACACACAGCTCAGCTCAGCTCACTTGTAGATGTTTTTCTGCTCAGTTTTTGTTCCTAACATAATATGACTTAGCTAAATAATTAAAGCAGCATCAGTTGAGACCTAGATTAGGTTTTCCCCACCACCCCCACCCCCATGGGATGTTTGGGCAAGCTACCAGTCATCACAGCAAACAATTTTCTCCCAAACATTTCTGCCTCCTCAAGCCTGGCTACGTTTGATTTCACAGAGGATCAGCTGAGAGCAGCTGATGCCAAGGTCCCACCCTTCAGAGCTTGAGCTCACCCTGACACAAAGCCAATACAGCATCTTAAACCACAGAAGAGGAACTAGTCCTACACATCAATGTAAATCCCCATGAAAAAAAAACCAAACCAAAAATTTGCTATTTATTGTAGCAAACAAATGAAATGAAGAGTTGATTTTCTAGTTATTAATAGAGTTGGCTTGATGAGTGGTGAGAAATTGTCCTTTCTGAGGGCTGGGAGAAGGGGGAGTTGTTCCATCCTTATTTAGCAGCACCTTCCACTCTCAGCACCTAGGACTTCATCCTTCTTCTCTGCACACTGTTATGGATGTTAGACCTTCAGCAGGAGCTTCAGCATCCTGTGCTCAATCAGGCAAAGTTGAGTCTAGTGACCCCCCAAGGGTGGTGCTCAGCTGGCTATTTCCTGGGCAGGAATGGTTCCATGGCTAGGTCATGGGCTCATGGCTAGAGATTTAGGGTGGGTTTGGCTCCAGATGAATTTTCACTTCTACTTTAGTGTTTTGTGATACCTGAATGCCTTGTTGAATGGATTGGGGAGTGATTTATTATAAAAGCTTTGAGTTCAGCTCCTAAAACCTTGTCATTAAATAGGCTGTGCTAGCTGGGCTGAGAGGACTCCTCCCTCCCCAACCTTTCAGGCTTCAGTTCCTTATTTTTTGGAAAACAGAGGAGATTTTAGGCTATCCTTAGAATCTAAAGTAAAAGATTGTCTCCTGTGCCTCTCCAAGGACAATATGGTCCTATTGTCCAGCTAACATGGCTGTTTGCCTACAGATGGATGATCAGGAAGCCAGCCGAGGTGAGGAGCATGTTTCCTCTCTCCTAGCACCTAACAAACAGGAGAATCATCTTTTGGCCAACAAATAGATACAATCCACTTCCCAATTCTGCATGGACAAAGACAAGGCAGGCTGGCAGAAGTTCCCCATCAAGCAGACACACTCACACACTCCCAGATCTCTTTCCTGGGATGTTTCCATGGTAGCAGTAATTTTCTCTCTCCATTTCTCTCTGTGGTTGTCTCTGCTCTGAGTGTGATGTTTGCAGTGGTAATTTGTGATGAGAACTCGTGAGCTTTCCTATAGGCGAGTCCCTGCCCTGAGAGTCTAGGGCTGGGGTGGGGTGAGAGACCTGACAAAGGTTTTCCATAGGGAAAATATAAAGAGATGGGGGTAATAAAGAAATGAGGACAAAAAAGAATTGAGGAAAATAGAAATCGAGACAATAAGGAAATAAAGAAATGCAGACAATAAAGAAGTGAGGAAAACAGAAATCAGGACTATAAAGAAATGAGGAAAATAAAG
Organism: Galbula dea; assembly: GCA_013399015.1. Lineage (NCBI taxonomy): Eukaryota > Metazoa > Chordata > Aves > Piciformes > Galbulidae > Galbula > Galbula dea. The sequence continues at coordinate 118,256 of VWZX01001133.1, read as the reverse complement.
AAATCAGAAAAACAAAAAAACCCCAGGAAAATAATCAGGAAAGTAAAGAAATAAGGAAAATAAGAAATGAGGAAAATAAGAAATGAGGAAAATAAAAATGAGGAAAATAAAGAAATGAGGAAAATAACCAGGAAAGTGAAGAAATGAGGAAATTAAATTACTCCATCACACACTCTTCCTCCTAATTACTTTGGCAACAACCACCACGACTGCTTTTCCAGAAGCACATCTAACCCTTTACTCTGCGCAAGAGCCTCCAAACATGAGCAGTGGGGCGAGGAGAAAGTAAAAACCACCTCAGACCCTTATCAGTCCTGGCAGCCTAGAAGGACTGTTTGCATACATAGGTGTCCGGCTGGAGAGCTGGTCCCAGGCTGCATCTGCATCCAAGGGAACATCTCATCCTACATTTCGAAGCATCACGACTGAACGCCACAGCAGAGAGAGATGCTCTAGGTTCCTATCATCCCTGAGTGATAAAGGAGAGATAGAGGTATCTAGAGATAAGCTATAGACAGGAGCAGGTCTGTGTTTGGTAGCCCCAACGTCTCTGCAGCAGCATCACCTGCCGTGTTCCTGCCCGTCCCCGCCCGGGAGGCAGCACAGGTGTCCCCCCAGACCCTCCGCGCCCATCCCGGAGCCTGCGCGGGTCCTTACCTGCTCGCTCCCGCGGCTCGCTCGCTCCCGACGATCAGCGCCGGACAGCACCCGCTTATACTCACCCGAGCGCGCCTGACGTCACTGCGCGGGCACGCCCCACCCCAAGACCACGCCCACGGGACCACTCCCAGGGCGGTGTGGGGTGAGGGGTCCGGGTCCTACCGCCCTGAATGGGGAAAGAGGGAGAGGGAAATGGGGTGCAGAGGGAAAAATGGGGGGAGAAAGGGAAATAAATGAGATGAAGGGAAAAAAGGAAATAGAAAAAATGAAGAAAAGGAAATCAAAACAGAGAGGAAAATGAAAAAAACGAAAAGAAAGAAAAGGAAAAGAAAAAGGAAAGATAAAGAAAGGAAAAAGACAAAAATGGAGGAAAAAAAAGACAGAAAAGGAAAAAAAAAAGAAAAAAGGGAAAAGTTAAAAAGACAAAAAGAATAGGGGGGGGAAAGGATAGAGTAAAAAAGAAATGGAAAAAGGCCAAAAGGCCAAAAGGCAAAAGGAAAAGAAATAAAAAGGAAAAAGACAGAAAAGGATAAAGTTAAAAACAGACATAAAAGGAACACAGGGACCAGGGTGAGTGCGAGTCATAACATGAGGAAGACCAGGGGCTAAGGTTGCATGGTTGCCATGAAGACTGGTGTGTGCACATAATGGTGTCCATGCCTTCAGCAGGAGCTGGCCTTCCACACCTACAGCTGCCTTGGTTGGTTGGTGTTTAATTGTGTTTATTGTTTTATTCCTTTGAACGAGCTTTTGTAGCCCTGTTCTGGCTTTGTGGCAGGGCTGGGACAATTCGTGGCATCTTCATCAGGTATGGGAGAGGCCCAGGAGCTCCAGACCAACTAGAGCATCCTACTAAGGGTTCCAGACCAACAAGAGCGTCCTACCGAGGGCTCCAGACTATCTAAAACACCCTACTGAAGGCTCTGAATCACTAAAGCATCCCATTGAGGGCTCTGAATCAACTAGAGCATCCTACTGAAGGCTCTGGACCAATGAGAAGATTCTGCTGAGGGCTCCAGACCAACTAGAGCACCCTTCCAAGGTCTGGGTGATCCTAGCTGCAGGGAGAGGAAAAGCCACCGCTCCATTTTATGCCAGAGATAGGCAGACAAACTGGATCATGTCAGGTCAAAACAAGGCAGAAGGAAACCCACCATGGTAGCTCCTGAGACTAGGGGCTTCAACCCTGCTCTCCTGGGTGCGAATGAAGGAAGAGAGGATCCACGAAGTCATGGAACTTCTGGAGATGCCCATGTAGCTCTAACTCCATTAGCAGCACCCTGGGTGCTGCACCAGAATGAATAGATATCACCATGCTGTAAATCATCCACCATGAGCTGGAACGTGGTTCTTCAGCTGCTGCTCCGGGGTTTAGCTCATTCCTGCTGCCTCCTTTCCATTCCAGAAAGCTTGTTTGGCTTTTGAATAAGAACTTCTTCTTCCCCCAAAAAATAAATCTTTCCTGACAATTTTGACCTTTTGCAGCAGAAGATACAAAAAAAGCCTGGGATGAATGTACCTTCTGAACCAATAAATGTTACCAAGTGAAGTCATCAGAAGAACAGCAAGGTAGAAATCATCATATGCCCACAGACAAAAGGACTACCCTTGCTGCATGGGTTGGAGTTGAAATGGAAATCTGGAAGCTCTCTGTGTGGCTGTTGTAGGTTGAGTGGATGGAAAGTACCAAAGGGAATCCACCTGCTCATCCAGCTGCTGATCTTCCTTCATGTCCAAAGCTGTTGCTTCTGCTCATGATTGTGTCCTGTAAGGAGGCATTCAGTGGATGTCCCTAAATTTAGGACATCATAAATGGCTCAAATTTCATTACCAAAGCTGTCAGAGAAGGAAGCATATCCCATTGGAAAGGGAAAGAAGAACCATGCCTTTGGTAACCATGGTCCTTCAAACACACAGGTGTCAAGGTGGATTTATTCCATGCTGCCATGAGGTTTAACACTAGATTGACCCACATACCTCCTTGAAGTTTTGCTCCTCACTCCATAAGGACATTTCAAGAACAGATTTTGCTCATAGTAACAATAAAAATCCCCAAATCCTGACTTTTACCCAACATTTACATGGTCAGGGTCTCAGGCTGACGGTGGAAGAGGAGCCATAGGGCAAGACTTGGTACCTACCTCCAAGATGTGGCCATATGTAGACATGGTTTAGGGATGAACTAGCAGTGTTGGGTTAACAGTTGTGATCTTAAAGGTCTCTTCTAACCCAAATGTCCATGTGGACACACCAACAACCTTGCGAGTGTCACTATTTCAGCACAAGCCTCTCGTGGAGGTTTCCCTTTCCCACCATCTTCCAAGATCCAAGCACTGTATGCACATTGTCACCCCTGGAATTGCCTCTCATTTTCTCCAGTGGCTTCTGGAGGACCCCAACCCGGCTACCTTCCTGCCCAATGACCTGCACTTCCTATCAGATGCCTCAAGCTTGCGACGATTGAGGTCCACCCCATAGCACAGTCCCTCTGCTTGTGGCAGGATGGGACCTATCATCTCAGCTAGACCCAGAGGAGCAGAGAAGCCTCCACTGGGAGGAGGACACAAAAGCAGCAGATGAATCAAGAGGGAGAGAGTTTACTGTTGAACTTGTGCCAGTGCCAGGAACAGGAATAGCAAAACACCAACAGATTAAGGAATAAATATCTCCATATATAACCCACGACTTATTTTTGTCTCCAGGCCTCCTCCACACACACACTCACATCATTGTCCTTCTGTGAAGTTCCAAGGCTCTTCACGAGCCTCTGACATCTGCTTACCAACACTGGGTGTAAAAATATCAATATGGGCTCTGCAGAAGCTCCTCTGAGCGCTACCTTGAAGATCAAGAGCCTCCTGGGAGCTGCCTGGATCAAACTGTCATGATTCCAGCGCTGCTCTGCGTCAGATGCCACAGCTTCAAGTCAAAACACAGAGGGTTTGGGGAGGAGGACAATGGGAAGCCCTGAGTCATCCCCTGCTGAGGTGAGGAGAACAGATCAATAGACAGCAGCCATGAATGAAACCCAACAGCTCGTTCTAGCCCACGCTGCTGCTGCTGAACCCCAAAAATAGGATTTATTTGTAGTTGCTAAGCAGGAATAGAAGATTTTTTAATTTTTTTTCCTTTTGCCAAGGAGAAGTTGAGAAAAGAGTTTTAACTGGTATGGGACATGCTCCTCTTTCCTTGACACATGCTCACTGTGCTCATGGAGGTCGTGCAGCTCACAAGCTGCTTCAAAGATGCATCACCAGTGAGACTTTGCACAACCAAAAGTCCTTTTAGCGTCTCTTGGAGAGATACAGCCAGCTCCTGCTGCCTTCTCTTAGCCAAAACTCAGTCAAAAAACACACAATGATTGCTTAGATCCAGGTCACACCTTTCTGAGGAGCTTCACCACTCTCCACTGCTGGGCCATTGAGGATGAAGACAATACAACCATGACTTGGAGAATTTGCACAGGTTCAACACAAATCAATGAAGACTGTTGAACCAAAAGCTCTGAACAAGGGCTCAGCAAGCTAAACCAGTTTGTCCCTGCTCTCCTGGGTGAGGCATTCCCTCATGCCAAGCTCCTTGGCTGGTGTGAGGGCCCGACCTGGGGTACTACCCACCTTTGACCCTCAGTGATGGGCTTTTTTCACCAGAGAACACAAAAGTTTTATGTGGGAGTGAAAAGGTTGGCACCAGAGTGCATCTGTACACATATTTATGTGATTTTACCATTTTAAATAAACCAAAGTGATTTCACAGCTGGGCATTAGGTTACTTACATTATTGAGTCCTCTGCTCTGTCATCTCAGCAGTTGTGCTCTGCAGAAGCTTCATGGTCTTGGGGCTGAGACACTTCTATCCCTTACTTGCATTAAAGCCTAATTAATTTCCACGTTCATCACTCATAAACATGAAGAAGCTCTGTTATCTTTGGATCTCCCTGTCTCTTGCAGAACCCCTGTGAGAACTCTTCTCTTTTTTTGCTTTGAGAATCCAACCTCAAAAGCATGAACCTTTGAGCAAATGCTCTTCTATCCCCAAGCTATGAGGAGAACCCAACTGAGCATGCAAGACTGCTGGAGCTAGGAGGATGAGAAGCTCTGCTCCGGTTCCTTGCCATAAGGCAATTTTCTCTTGCATGGTCATTGCTGGTGTTACTAAGTTCACTGGTGCCACCACAGCCTTTTCTGTGGCCATAGGTTTCTCCTTCTTTGCTTAGTAAGTGCCTACCAAGTTTCCAACCTTATTGCTACAGTGATTTGGACAGATCTAGGTCAAGCCCAAAATTAGCATTTGGTCACGAATGTGACAAAAATAGACCAAAAAAACCCCAAAGAGATTCAGTGCAAGGCACAGCACAGAGGCAGTCCCAGAGAATTCTTCCTGGAGATAACTTCTACCAAGGTGAGGGCAAAGTGTTTGATCTGGTAGCTCCTGTGGAGCAGCTGGAATGTGTTAGCTAGCACAGCTGAGCAGATGTATGTTCCTCTGGAGACCACAGCCAGAGGCTCTGAACTGGAAAGAACAGATGGTGCTGGAGCTGAGGCAGGAATATTGAGTCTCTCTTTCAGGGTCTGTGGCAAAGAGGTGGGACTGAAAGGTGATATTAAATGTCTGAATTGAGGCTTATGATAAGAAAGAAAGCTTAGGAGAAAGGAGGTGAATTGAGAAGCCTAAAAGCAAGTCCCAGCACCTTCAGGAAAAGAGAAATACAGAACCGGCTCCCAGAAGTAAATCCACACAAAAAACTGCAGTTATGTTCCCTGCTTTTAACCCACTAAGTAACTACAGGATTTCCAGCCATGTATGTCCTTTAAACCAGCAGTAGAGCAATAGGATGGGAAGTAGCTGCTTTGGTGGTAGTAAGACCAAGTACTGTTGGGATCTGCCCAAAACTAAACTCCAGCTGAGCAGCAGTCAGTGTCTGCTGGATGAGAACCCTTTGATGTGAGTTTTAATTACTATTGCCAATTCTTAATTCCAAGGGTGTGTTGGTCCTTCTCACAGCTGCTCAGACATCCACTGTCTGACCATCCACTGAGAGCAACACCAAAAAGGAACCAAAAAAGACTTTCTGTGCTAGTGGTATCAGATCAACCCAAACCATACCAACCCAACCCAAATCAAAACAACCCAACCCATATCAAATCAAACCAACCTAAATCAAACCAAACCAAACCTCCCTTTTCTGGTCGCTACAAGCAAGTCCAACCACTTCTTTCACCATACAAGGAGACTTTAAGAGAGAAGATGCCAAGAAACAAGAAAACAAAATATGATTTTCAGGCAAGCAGATTATCAAAACAAGCCTGCAAATTTGATTGCCACACAGATCATGAAAAGCAACATCTCCAAAGGTGCCTGCTGGTGAATGTGGTACCTTCCCTTTGGCTATATTGCTTATTATTTGGTGAGTCCTCTGACTTGTGGAGTAGCTGTTGAATTCATACTTTGCATTATGCTGATGAAGGTCCTAAATTCATCGAGTAGCGTGAATTCTAATAGAGCTGAGCAAGTCTTGCCTGACATAGTAGATGCATTAGTTGCAAAAAGATGCATCATTAGATACCACAGTACATACCCACCCCCCAAAGGGGTTGTGCTATCAGCTTTTTTAGGCAGAAAAGCAAAGCAAAGCAATTCAGCTATCTAGTGTCCTAATTCCCTGAATCCTTGGATAGTGGAGCCAAAAGTTCTGTCCCGTCGTGAGGTCTCCAAGTACTTCTAGTGTTGTAAACCATTCCGCTCCAAAATGTATTTTCAAGTGCCTTGTGAATGTAAGAGCTGTCCTGGAAAGTGGTTGCCATTCCCATCCATTCCTTTTGGTTTTATTTAGAGGTTACCAACAACCCTTAAAATATCTGGAAGAGCTGTGACATAAAACCAAATCTGACCTGAAAACAGCATCCTGGAAAGAACCAGGAGTCCCTGTTTTCAGAGAATCATAGAATGGTTTGGGTTGGAAGGGACCTTTAAGATCATCTAGCTTCAACCCCCCTGCCATAGACAGGGATGCCACCCACTGTCCCATGTTGCCTGGAGAGCTGGGAGATGTCCCATCCCAGGAACCATCTCAGGTCAGGTTGTCTGGGGCTCTGAGCACCCAGAAAATTTTTCTGAGCACCCAGTTTTTCTTGTGGAAAATGTCCCTGCTGAGTGCAGTGGGGTTGGACTAGGTGATCTTGAAAGGCGCCTTCCCACCCAACCCATTCTATGATGGTGTTGTTTTCCACTTGAAGAGAACATCAAATCCACTCTGAGTCAAGTCCCTCTGGTTTAGGAATAGAAGTTTCTAAGCCTGAAGTGTTCACTTTGGTGCTGACGTCCTGGCAGCAGAGCATTAGTCACTCTGCCAACCTGGGTATATTAGCATGCAGTGCCTGGCTGTGCTGTGATCAGAGGCTAAGCAAGGCAGGCTCCTTCTCTCCAGCACACCAGACTGATGTATCCTCCCAAGGATCCTGCCCTACAGAAGAATAACCACCAAATATTAATCATTTCCTATTAAGAGCTACAACTGTCACCAATAGATGTAGCTCCCTCATGTACAACCTCTTGCTGAAAAACTGCATTAGGAATGCAGCAAATGTTGGCTTCTTCCTAGGGAGGGACCAAGCCTGGGCTGGATGAGCCTGGTGTCCAATCTGAGCATGAGCTGTGGACAGCTGCCCAAAGAAGCATGGACAGTGCCCAAGCCCCACCAACAAACCCACAGCAGATCATCCGTTGACCACCACACTGCTGGTAGGTTCAACTCTGTCTTTCTACACCAGTGTGTCCCTGACTTACAGTCAAGAGAATGTTGCCAAAAATGTAGTCAGACAGCTTTTCTTGAAGACAAGCAGTTGGTTGTCCTACAGGGTAGCTGACACCCCTATTCCTTGTCAGCAATACACAAAGAATCATAGGATAATTCAGGTTGGAAAAGACCTCTAAGATCATCAAGTCCAACCATTACAACACTGCCAAGTCATCTCTAAACTATGTTGTGAAGAGCGTCAGGAGAGCTTCCATCCAAACTTTGGGCAGTGGTGTTAAAGGGTTAATCATCCTCCAGGAGTTGCTAAGCAACAGGATTCTGCTCTCCTGGCATGTTTTTGCCAGCCGGGGCTGTGGTGGTGATGATGATGAAACCTTTCAGCTTCTTAGGCAGAGAGCTTTCTGAAAACTCCTCTGCAGGAAGAGCAAACCCTACGGCTGCTTGTGGGCTTCAGCTCAGCTCCTGACAGCTACCTGTGTTCTCTTTGCTCTGTTACATTTCCTTTTCTATTAAAAAAGAAAAAAAGTGCATTTTAATATGAATTTTGTGATTAAAAAAGGGACTAACATCTGTAGAACTAAAGCCAAATGAAGAAGCCCCAGTATTCAATGCCTCACACTACCACGTCCCTTCTCGAGATGTCTCAAATAAAACCAATAAAAGCAAAGGTGAAGGAGTGCAGGAACTCAGAAGGCAGGTTCAGGCTTCAGGGATGGGGAGGGGAAGGAGTGCCCTGAGGGCATGTGCAGACACTGGAGGTACAGGCCAAAGCACCCCATGACTGCTTGACAACTCTTTTAGGGGAGAAATTGTTCCAAATATCCAAACTGAACCTCCCCTGTCACAACCTGAGGCTATTTCCTCTTGTCCTATCCATTGTTATTTAGGAGAAGAGACCAACCCCCTGAAGCTCCAACCTCCTTCCAGGGAGTTGGAGAGAGTGAGGTCTCCCCTGAGCCTCCTCTTCTCCAGGCTGAACAACCCCAGTTCCCTTGGCTGCTCCTTCCTCCTGCACGACATTATTTGCAATAATTTTTCTTTTATTTAAATTCATTAATATCACCTCAATTACTTCTTTGGGACCAGGAGCAGCATGCAGACATCCTGAAAACCAGGAAAACTCAACCAAAACTTTCTTGCATAAGGCATGGAGGTCACTTCCCCTACCCCTCAGCCCCTCCCCACTCCTCCCCTC